>JNVV01000017.1:491105-509642 GCA_000733355.1 Falciphora oryzae
TCTCTCGCCGGTCCATGCCACAATGGGCGCGATGGATAGCTCCCGGTCGACGTCGCCTCCCGTTGTCGAGTCAGCCAGCCATATACAGTCTGGCGATGGGTGCTTTGATAGATTCGGGGCGGGCGCGGGGTTCCGTTGGGGCGCCAGCATGTTGTCACGATGGATTGGGCCCACTAGACAATATGTGTCCTGACCCAGGCCGGCGCAATTGCGGCCGTCTTTTGTGCGGCCGCCAATGCCGCCAAACATTACAGATCTTGCGCGTGTGTCCCGTTGCTGGGATTGGACGGGCATTGCTAACCTGAGTACTTGTTTATCCCGCGTTTGCTCGTCCTATACTCGTCGGAATTCAGAGCAAACGAAAAAGCCGTCAGCAAACTTTGGTCGCGGCGGTTGCTAGAGGACGGGCACCGCTGCGGAGAGCAAACAAAGTTCAATTATGTCGGGGCTAAAAGGATGTGGCGGGCGCTTGGCTTGACCGGCGTTGTTTGGAAACTGTAACGGTCCAAGGGGCAAATCGCGGGGAAGCTTGATGCTGGTGCGCGTCCTGGACGGGGGCGGACCTTTGAAAGGAACGCCGCCTACTGGGCCTGTCCGACACGCCGTGACGCGTGCCATATATCGTTTTCAGACCGTGGCCGCCATTCGACACATTGGAAGCTCGCGCGCTGGCTGCGCTACAGCGATCCCAGCGGGGTCCCCCGTGAAATATTTTCGAGACCCTGACTGCGCTTTGAAATGGGGCCGAAGCAGGGTCCTTGTCGTGGCCCTGGGACCAGCCCGGCTGCAGCGCGACGGCGCCGCCTTTGACGGACCAGAACGTCCTGTTCTTAGTGAGCTTGATGCCGCTAGCTAGGAGAAAAAAAAAAGGGCGGAAAGCCAGCAAGCGGTCCTCAAGATGCAGCCGGTGCGGAGGCCTGTGCAAGGCCCTTGGCTGTGCAACTCACATGGGTACATCCATTGCATGCCGTAGGGGACGTGTCGTTGGTGATGAGGTTGTCGCCACGCCATCCGGGGTAGGTGATGACGGTGTGCGCCGTGTTCAGCGCCGCGCTGGCGAGGAAGAAGAGTGTTGAGGACGGCATGGAATTGTTTGGCTTGCCGAGTAGGTAGCTTTGTTGCTTGTTCAAGTATCCGCCTCTTTTCTATCAACCAATGAATGGCCTTGTTCTTCTGTCGCCGGTGTCAAGACTGCGAGGAGTCGGGCGACAAACCAAGGCAGGCAACGCCTCTACCAGCAGCGAGCGCGCTGCAGATCCGCGGTAGTATTATTGGGGCACCATTCTAGCTGCTGCTGTCAAACACGTGTCCGTGCTGGAGTAATATCTGTTTGGGGGCAGGAGCAGATGCCGGGGGTATGGGGCGCAAAGGCCATAAGCAACGCATGCTATGGGTTGTTCGACAACTCCGTGATTGACTCGAACGTCTGCTAATCTCGGACCCGATCCCCGCATGGGGCATGGTCCTGGGCCGCTTCCCTGGGACATCCAAGCAAGTCGCTGAGACTGAGCTTGCGGCCGATGGCCTGCATCGCTGGGCCCATGGACTCCTGTCGCGCCGATGGCGCCGACCGTTGTGCCGTGCTGGGGGCCGATAGCGACCTCGCCGGCGGCGCGCACCTTGTTCCAGCGCTCCCGGATGATGTCGGCGTTGCGCTGGCGCGTGTCATCCTGATCCGCGTGGATCCACAGCCCGAGCACCTTCTCAGCCGGCTCCTCGCTCGGGCCGGCCACTCGAGCCTGAGCATGAGCAGGTCGGCTGAGATCTCGTAGTGTATCTGTGGTGATCACTAGCAGTGACAGTGTATCACCGGTGGCATAAAAGGCATGTCTATTGGACTGGAAGAAGTCATGCTACTCTGTGGGCCCGCGGCCAGACCTAGGGCTGAGCCTGTGGCCCGTGTCTGTGGTGCCTAGGCACCTCCCACATAGTGTCACCCCACGCACGAAAGCAGTATGCACCATGCCGGAGTTGCGCCTCGCACGTACACACACTCGCACATCCATCGGTGAAAGTCGCGCTCGCTCACGCAAGCGCTGGGTAACAATGAGAGACGTTGTGTGAAAGAGCGGTCGAGTGATCCCTGCCACTGCATGCATGCAAGCACGAACGAGACTCGGTAGACGCGCTCTCCCCCCTCCCAAGCAGTAATACCTAACCTGCTGCAGCTAGGCGAGAAATGCAACCGCAGGGACTAGTTCTACATTTGAGGTACATTGACGCTACACGGAATTTCGGGTGCGTGCCATGGATGGTACGTGGCCATGCGGGCCCTTTCGATCTTCCCACTCCATTTTACACGCATCCCTCTGCTTCTTCAATTATTATTATGAAATACTTTCCCCCTGCCCTATTTCTCGACCACCCGAAAACTTGGGACGAGTATGTCTGGGTAACAACGACGTTCCTCACCAAAACAGCTTTTGGAGCTGGAGCTCTAACTTACCAAACGGCATTTTGCTTCCATCACATATATGGAGCTCCGTGATCTTATTCGCCGGCCTTCGCCTAGCGCCCTCTTCTCGGCGCTTTCCCCCCACTCACAAGATGGCGTGGCTGAAACTAGAAAGGGCCTCCAGAGAGGACAACCTCGCACGTGAGGCCGCCCTGCTTGTATGTCGCGAGGAAAATAAGTATAGCGCGAAGCGGTGAGGTTGGGCATTAGAGCCCAACCTCGGGGGCCTTCCAGTTCTAAAATCCCGACATTCTCCTCTCTGTGCACGCAGGGCACCATCACCATCGATAACCCATGAAAGCCCATATCGAGAAAGCTTTTCAAAATGATCAATTTCACCCCAAACTGCACTTTGCCGACGGCCGCCCTGGGCTTCGTCCACGCGCCGCCCACCGGGGCACTATGGAAATCGTGTGGTCGTGCCTGACCATCATCGTGCTCTGCACCTGGTCGATCCTGCACCTCAAGGTGCCACCGCAACATAATCCCCAGAACTGGCGGCAGCGGATAAGGTGGAGACTCGCTCTGGTTCGGAGGAAGCTGAAATGGATGGCCCTTACTATCCTGGCCCCCGAAGTGCTTATGGGCTTCGTCTGCAACAACTTTTGGTCCGCACGCGAAAACACTAAAGAGTTGCAAAGGTACGCTACTGTGGACGGCGTGCCGTGGTCGTTGGCGCACTCTTTTTTCGCCAATCAAGGCGGCTTCATCATCCATTTTCCGCCCGAGTTAAAGCAGCATGTCGACACGGGAGCATCAGATTCCAGAATCTTGCACCCAGAGACGTCCAATGAACGATCGCGAAGCGGTGAGGAGCCTCGAACCGACGCCACAGCAGACCTCGGAAGCCCCGGGACGGAGACTGCCAATGAGCCATTACGAAACGAGGATATCCATCCCCTTGATACGCCGGCGGATTTCGGGACAATCTCGAGCAGTGCACGATCACAAGCCGTCGGCGCTGCCATCGAGCTAGGGAGAGTTGGTGTATTTCAAGAACGAAAACCGCCGCCGCCCGACGAGCTGCCCTGGCCTAGCCCAACCCTCTTCCACCGTAACAGGCGCGAGCGTTACCTCGGCCGCAGAAAGGAGGCTATACGCAAGTACGGGGCCCTACAAGGGGTCCAGATTGCCACTTTCTGCAGTTACGGCGATGAGCTTTCTACCAAGCCAAAATTTTACGGAAGCAACGCGGACTCGGATGTTATACTGGACCACCTACACGACGCATGGGTTCTTGACTCCCAACGGCTTGTCTTGGCTAGGGAGTGGGGCATCATCGAAACCCTTCCAGGGCTTGAGGAGGCCGAGATAGAGGACCGCAACAAAGGCGACGTCATCGTGAAACTCCTTGCCGTGCTCCAGGTGGGCTGGATGGTGACGCAGCTGGTGGCTCGCGCTGTGTACAGGCTGCCCTCAACAACCCTCGAGGTCATGACCGTCGCTTTCGCCGCCTGCTCACTACTAATGTATCTGGTTCAATGGTCGAACCTCAAGGATGTCGCCGTGCCGCTGCGTCTGAAAGCGAGCCGCATCCCGACAAAACTTGAGTTCGAGAGGTTCTGCTGGACCTACGCCAGTTCCATTGGACCGGGAACTCCCAACGGCCCGGCCTTCAGAAACGATACGGTCCACTGTTGCAATAGCGGATTCACGGAAGGAAAATCTAGTTACTGGTTTTGGACCATCTCCGGCGCCGGCGGGCTTCTCTTCGGTGCCATCCACCTAATCGCCTGGAGCTTCACCTTCCCGACGCCTGTAGAGCAGGTTCTTTGGCGGGCCTCGGCCCTGACGCTGCTCATCGTGCCTCTGGTCTACCCCTTTGGCGGTCTGGCGAACATGTTCCTTGACGAGAACCGGGAGGGCTTTTGGGTAAATACTTTCCAATTTGCTGCTTTTGGGGCATTTGTTTTAACGGTTCCGTGCTACGTCGTGGCGCGCGGGTTTTTGCTCGTCGAGAGCTTCAGGTCGCTCTACTTCTTGCCGCCAGGCGCCTATCAAGCGACCTGGACCAAGAACGCACCTCACTTAGGATAAATTCCCTGGGTATCTGCGGTGGTTGGGTTGGCGCTGTTGTCTTTGATATCCGTGTTTCCCCCGCTTCTTCTAATTATTCATTTTTTTTTAACAAATCCGCCTGTGTCTGTCCTCCTCTCCATCATTCTTTGGGGAGCCGGAGTTATCTTCAGCCGGGCAACTATGGTATAGTGGTTTGCTCAGCCTAATCGCAATGGCTACCCGAATAACGGCGTTGACTGCTTTATTACGTACGCTTTCCAAAAGCTAGCCGACCGTTGTGCCGTCGTTTCCGGTACATATTATCGAGCCACTGCCGGCGCTTTCCGGTCGGCTCCTCTACCGGTCCCGGAAATCCCGGGTCGAAAGGTTGCATCAAACCCCCGCTTGCTGAGTGGCCAACATGCAAAGCGCTTTGGGCATTCCGACTTTCCTTTACGTAACACGTACCTGCACACGCACCTAAACACATGCCTCCACACATCCACGGGCCAATATGGATCGATTGTCGCAACTGCGTCCAGAACCGCCCGTTATTATAATGGAAAGTACTTTGTTACCTCCTTTGGGTCATCGGGTAACAGGTTGCGTAGCCCCCTGTGTCACAAGAGAGAGGAGGAGGAGGAGGAGGAGTATATTTAACGTCGGTATAGTCAGGATTTACCAGTCCCTGCCTCCCAAGGGGCATACGACGTGCTAGCGCTACCTAAGCTTAACACTAGGCTACATGTTGCTATTAAGGCGGCTAACAAATTAAACCCGAAGGCACACGGAGGTCGGGCCGCATTCCGGCGCTCCTTATTCGTAAGCGGGCGATCAGCAGTAGGGCGTATAAACACCGGGGCGTTGTAAAGCGCTGCGGGTGGTAGTGGTGCGTTCGGCCGGCGAGTATGCCGGAAAAGGGGTAAGGCCGGGTTTGAGCGGGGGGGTCCTACTATCGGTGTCGGGACTGCGGGAGAGTGATGGTTTAAGCATTCGCACTGGAAAACGGTAGAACCTTTCACGGTGAGAAGTTAATTGCCTGTCCTGGCGGAGTGGCCAAAAGCTTTGTTGCTCCCTTTGTCCTGGTCACCTGCCTTCTCCAGACCAACTAACGCACACACATCGCGGTTTTCGGTGAAAACGCGGCTAAATTTCGTGTCACTTTCTAAATCAACTACTACGGTACCGCGATGGCCGTTTTCAAATCAGAGCTTGTATCCGCATCATCTTGTGTTGTTGCGGTGCCCTCAAACCCGGTGACGACAGCGGGGATCAACGTTTCCTTGTGTGGGAAAAGCAGGTTCGCACCGTAGTACAGGAACACGGACAGGAAGAAGCCGTACAGCCAGCTGAACGAGAAGAGGTTGGCCAGCCCCTGCACGATCGGCACGGCATCCGGACGGACCTTGTTCGCAAGCCCCGGCATCAGGGGGACGATGACGGGGAACGTCGCGAGCACGGCGCGCCAGTTGGTCCCGTGCCGCCCGTAGCGGTAGATGCCGCGGGGGTCGTAGAGCGCCGGCACGTCGTACCGTCGGCGCCTGACGAGCCAGTAGTCGGCGAAAAGGATGCCGGCCATCGGGGCCATGAAGATGGCGTATGCGGACCTGGTGTTTTTGCGAGTCAAACGGTTAGCGTTGTTTTGTTTACCCCCAATTTTCGGGATCTGCCACCAGCGGCCCCATCCTGGGTTTTTGTCTCCCGAGAAAGATATCGACTTGCATGAATGTCAGAAACGAACGGCCCGACGCGACGATGATCCAGGGGCAGAGCGCCCAGCCGCCGACGACGGACACCAGCAGCGTCCCGCGTCGAATGTTGAACCACCGCGGCAGGAGAGTCGTGATGTCGTTGGCGAACGACACGGCGTTGGCGCTGATGTTGACGCTGACCTGCGCGAGCAACCAGATTAGCGCGCAGAAGAAGGCCGCGGCCCGCCCGCCCGGCGTGTCCTGCCACGTCGCGATGATCTCGAGCGGCGTCCAGTAGGGGACGCCCCAGATCTGCTGCGCCGCCGACGCCGAGATGATGCCCAGGAGCGCGACGATGGTCTTGAAAAGGGGGATCACGGGCAGCTGCCACAGCTGCGCGCGGGGGTCGCGGCTGAAGCGCGAAAAGTCCGAGATGTTGACGGCCAGGGTGCTGTAGCCGCCGGTGACGCTAGTCTGTTGGAGACAGAGTCAGCTGCATAAGATGAGCGACGAAGCTGGGGGGGCAGGGCGGCTGTGGGAGCAGCGACAGCAGCAGCCATAGACGACAAAAGACAAAAGACGCACCAGGTTCGAGATCCAGAGCCAGATACGCTCCGTCCCGTGCACCTGGCTCGGCCGGGTGAAGAAGCCGCCTTGGCCACCGGCTTTGAACCCGATCCAGATAACCTTGTGGAAAGAAACAAGACGTTAGCCCCGCAACCAAAGGAAAAAGAAGGCAAGGAGACTGCCCGAAGAGACCGCCCAACACCGCCCCCAAGAACCCACCATGCCTATAGCCACGGGCGGGCAGAGCGCCGTCTTGACCCAGAACATGTACTGCAGCTTGTGCGTCGGAATCAGAAGCAAGGGGAACTGCACGAGCCAATAGAGAAAGTACGAAATCATCCCGGCCGTCGTAAGGCCGGCCGATTCGGGCAGATAATTGGGCAAGTTTCGAAAGCTGGGCCAGATGGACGTTATGACCTGGAAAACGTCGCAAGAGCGTGGTGTCAACGTGTGAGACTGGGCAGCTGGTTATAGCAACAGGCGAGCGTGGGGACTCGCCAATGTCTCGGGACAGGAGAGCTCACAGCAGTGACGCATGTTGCGCCGTTGGCGGTCTGCACGCCGAACCAGAAGCACGCCAGGACGGCGCGGCTGATGACGGCGAAGTAGCTAAACAAATATCCGAAGCTCGCGCGCGAGGCCACGGGGAAGGGGATGTGCAGGTCCGCGCCAATGGCGCCGTTCAGGACGGTGGGGATGGCGTTGCACAAGCCCGCGAACAGCACGATCAAGACGGCATCGGTGGCCGTGAGTCCTGGGAAGCGAGTCGCCCATCGTCATGTTAGCACGGGCGTCCAATTCGTTCCTGGTGACCGCTACTGTATTATTTTTTGGTTCAACCATAATGAGCAGGGTTTTTTTTCGCCTATTCCTCCCGCATTCCAGGCGGTCCTACCGGTAGTGATGATGGCCGAGCCTGAGCTCCACGTCGCGATGGTGACCAGGTCGGAGAACCAGTACGTGATGAACGCGCCTTTCCCCCACGTGCGCTTTTCCGGGGGCACGGGCTCCATGTCGGCGTTGGTCCAGACGTCGGCCGGCGCGATGCTGCTATCCTGCTTGGGCAGCGCCCAGCTGCTAGGCTCGGTGAGCCGCAGCTTCGCCCTTTGCCTGGCCCCATGGGCGCACTCGCGCAGGTTGATCCGATCCAGCATTGCCATCGAATATTACCTAGGCAAGCTTGAGACTTCCAGGGAGGGCTCTTGCATGATGGGGCGGGCGTCTAAAGGGACTGGAGAGGATGGGTGATATAAATAGGGGGACCGTGGGGTGTCCTGGGGATCCATTAGGGTTGCTTGTCTTCTTAGTACCCGCAACAATCCCCTTTGGCACTGCTGTGTGATACCCTGTAACATATTTGTGGTTTCTGGCCTTGCCGAGTCCCCGAGCTGCTATCCACTCTTGTCGATTGCTTGTCCAGCCGGTGCCCTGGTTCCGTGTCTTGACAGGCCCGAGTTTTGTCTTCCACCGTGGTATGTAGGCCAATTTTTACTGCTATGATAAGACCCGCCAGGGTCATCGGGGACAAGCGAACTCCAGTCCGGGAGGGGACCAACGCTGACAGGACAGCCTGAACAGGGAACTTTGGAGTGCATTTACACCCCCTCCTGCTATGTTTATCCGTGTTATCGCAGCCGCCACAATTCCCCGCATTCACCAGGGAGACTGTGGGACTGGAGATGCAGAGTACTAAAGCGTTACTACCGCGAGGTTATCTGCGGGGCTGCATCATGGCGGACCCGCCAATCAACAGAGCGTTCTTATCAGGCCCGACGTCCCCCGAGAAGCAGCGACTGCTTGCTCACTATCCCGAGCCTTATTCCTGGTCGTAGATAGGGAAGAGGGGAACCCCGAGATACGGCTACACAGGTTTCCCACCATGTAAGCCGGGTCAGGACCGTGAAGAGAGGGTTCGTCGGACTGAAGAAAAGAGGGGCGTGGAGCATCTACTTTCGGATAACCCTCCCCTCTTCGACCGAGCTTTCATCTTCACGCCCGAGGGACTAACCTGTCACACTGGTGACCCCATGCCGTACCTCGGAGTTTCCGTCGTAGCTTGCCGTCAGCCATGTCGACCACTACAGCCAACAGCCGTGGCAAGCTCGCCTGCGCATCCTGTACCCGCCGGAAAGTGAAGTGCAGCAAAACCACGCCCTGCACAAATTGTGTTCGCAGGTCAGACCAGACCGGCAAACCCGCAACCAGGCCTCCCATTATTGCTGACCAGGTAAACAGGGAAGAGCAAGACTCCTGCGGTCCCGGCCCGGGTCCCGGCCAGTTCCCGAACCAGGATCCGGGGCTCGGCCGCGCCGAGCCCACGACGCCACCGGCATCAACCGCTTCTCCAGCGCATGGCACCGACCGGCTGGAATCCTGGAGCGCCTCGGACGCGCGCCCACCGCGCAGCCCCCGACGCCGCGAGCTCGAGATACTTCGCAGCCGGATTGCTGAGCTAGAAGGACGAGAAGAAGCACGGCAGGTCCACCGGAGGCCCCCGTGCCCCAACTCAGGTGTGCCTCGGACAAGGCAGTCAAACAGCAGGAGCGTTACAGATGAAGACGGTCACGGTAGGATAAACGACACCGACGCAAACATCGCCGCGACGCCGTTTAACCGAGGTGACGCGACAAGAGGCCACGGCGACGGGGAAGCCGAGAGCAGCAGCAGAGGCAACAACGGTGAGGCCGCCGCCCTGGAGAGGGATGCGGCGTCGATACTCGAGTTTCTGGCCTGGGGCAGGAGAAAAGACCCAGAGTACCACTGGGCCGTGTCGCTGTCGCCCGAGGCTGCGGCGGACACAATCGATAGTGTCAGCAAGCCGGCGGGGACGCTGCTCGCCGATGCCGGCCCAGACGAGGAGGGCCTGCATAAGGGATCCCTGTTCGAGCAGAGCGGCGCCTCGGGCCTGGCGGTCTTGCAGCTTCTGCTCCCGAGCTCGCAGATGGTGTGGCAGCTTGTCAGCTACCACGACGAGTGCCTGCTGTGGTACCACGGGTCGTACTTTGCGCCGAGCTTCCGCGCCCAGCTCGAGGTCTTTTACGCGCAGCACGACGGCGCGATCGACAGCCCCGGCGTCAACCTGCAGTGGGTGGCGCTGCTGCTGGCCATCATGACGGCGAGCCTGGCGTGTGCACCGCCGGGCCAGGTGCGCGCGTGGGGGTTCGGCGACCGGGAGCGCGACACGCTCTCGCGCAGGTGGTTCCAGGCGTCGGTCGATTGCCTCAACCGGGCGCAGTACACGGCGCACCTCAGCATCCTGTCGTGCCAAGCCATCGCCACCAGTACCATGTCGGCGCACATTCTGGGCTTCAGCAACACGCAGAGCATCCACCTCGCGGCCGCCGTGCGCATCGCGCAGTCGCTGGCCCTGCACCGCCTCGGGCGCGACGTCTCCTCCTCCTCATCGCCCTCCTCGGTCGGTAACAACCGCGTCGAGACCGAGATCGGCCGCCGCGTGTGGTGCCAGCTGTGCGCGCAGGACTGGTTTGGTATCCCGTTCAGCGAAAGCTACCTCGTGAACCCGGCCTACTCAACCTCGGAGCCGCCGGCAAACTGCCGCGACGACGACCTCGTGCCGCTGCCTGAGCACGTGCCCACCATCTCGAGCTACTGCCGCTTCGTGCGCGAGATGGCCGCCATCATGCCGCGCCTGCAGGACAGCCTCGTGGCCTGCAACACGGCCTACACGCGCTACGAGCAGGTGCGCGCCTGGGACATGCGCCTGCGCCGCCTCGCCATGGCCGAGCGGCCGCCGTTTCTGTCGTCGCACGTCCCGCTCGACCCGCGCTGGCCCGCCTGGGCCGCCTGGGCCCGCCGCGCCCTCGCCATCAGCTCCGGCCACAAGATCATCATGATCCACCGCAGCTTCCTGTCCGAGAGCTTCACGAACCCGGCCCTGGCCTTTACCCGCCGCACCTGCCTGGCCGCCTCAAAGACCATTATCAAGGAGTATAAGGAGGTCGTTGAGGAGGACGGGCCGACCCTGTGGATCCACCAGGCCTTCTCGGTCGCCGCCTGCATCATCCTCCTGCTCGACATCCTGCACCGCGACGACCCGCACGAGTTCGAGTGCGTCGAGCACAGGCGGCTCGTCGAGGGCGTGCTCGGCATCTTGCGCCTCTACCAGCACAGCATGATTGCGAGCCGCGGCATCAAGATTGTGAGCGCGCTGCTCGGCGAGATTCCGAGGCCCGGCGACGATACGTCTCATTCTACTTCTGCTGCTGCTTCTGCGAATAATAATAGTGATGATAATAATAACGATGCGGGTGCGACCGGGACGAGCATGCGAAAACGGCCGCGCGACGACGGCGACGATGACAACGACCCAAGCTTGCGGCCTGGGCACAGAAGACACGGGCAAGGCAGAGGCCGCGCACGAAAGCGGGATTTCGACGTAAAGCAGTTCGTCAAGCGGCTCTGTGGAGAGCACGCGGCCGAACAATCCCAGTCTGCGCAGCTGCAGGCCCAGCAACAGCAGCCGTGCAACGGTCTCGAGACAGCTCGCGTCGCTCCTCATCATCATCACCACACGCATGGGGCCTCGCCGCCGCCAGGGCTCAGAACGTCAGCAGCGGCCCAGCCAGAGGGCGACCAAGGGGGCCAGGCCCAGCCGCGGCTGGAGCCCGATAATCCTTCTCCTCCTCCGGCCGACGCCTTCTTCTACCCGGACATGAACTTTGCATTTCCGGCGTTGGGGCTCGACGGGTCTAGTGGCTTCGAGAACTTGCTCTACTTGGCGAATCACGACTATTGAACAGACAGACAAATTGTCCAATCGACGACCCTGCTCTATATCTCATATGTGTTTGACGTATGGGTGTATGCGCATCGCTACTACTACTGCTCCTTTTTCTTTTCCATTTTTCCCCGTATTGATTTAATTAGGCGTCCACCACCTGCGACAGAAGCTTCCCGACAGCACGTCCGACCGCCTCGGGATCTTCCAGGAGGGGCTGGTGGCCGCTCCGAACGACCTCGACCCAGCTGCGCCCGCCCACGAGCGCGCTCAGGTCCCGCGACCGGTCGACGGGGCTGATGGCGTCCCTGTCGCCCGCGACGAACAGGGCCGGGCATCGGATCCGCGCGTAGTCGGGATCCCGGTGGTCCCGGTCGACGACGGCCTCGGCCGTCTGCGCGTACGCCTCCGGGTCCGACGCCGCCACCTCGCGCCGCACCGCCTCGCGCGCTGCCGCCAAGGCCTCGGCGCCGCCGTCCTCGTAGAAGTTGGACCGCGCCGCGAGGTCCGCCGCGAGGCCGATGCCCTGCGCCCTCACGCCGGCGGCGAGGTCGCGCATGCGCTGGCGGGCCGCGGGGATGTGGCCGGCCGCGCGGCCGGCGCCGAGCAGGGCGAGGCCGGCGACGTTCTCTGGGTGGGCCGCGGCGTAGTGCAGCGCGACGATGGCGCCGAGCGAGTGGCCGACGAGGACGACCCCTCGGGGGCTGCTGCACGACGACGTGGCCCCAGCAGGTTCCTGCAGAGATGCGACGAGATCGTGTAGGTCGGCGACATGGCTGGCGATAGAGAGGGCTCTCGAGGCGTCGGCGAGCGGCGTCTTGCCGAAGCCCTGGAAGTCGACCAGCACGGTGCGGAAGGTGTCGGGGACGGCGGGGAGGAGCGGCACAAAGGTGTTGGTCGAGCCGCCGAGGCCGTGCAGCGCGACGATGAGGGGCCCCGTGGGCGGTCCGGTCTGCAGATAGTGCGTTTTAGTTCCGGCGCTCGTTTCAAAGTAATGCGATGTCAGATCATTCTGGGCGGGAGAAGAAGACATGGTGATGGTGAATCTTCTGGCTGCTTGTTCGACTTTGTTGTTATTGTATTAGCCGCTAAGTGGTAGGTACCTCTCGACTTGGTACGGACTGTGGAGGGTGGGTGGAGTTCGAGGCAGCCAAACCAAGTAAACAAAGAAATGGAGAGGAAAATAAAAACAGCAGAAAAAACAATAATCGCCAAACTTCCTTATCTGATCTATAGCATTTCTCTCTTGTGATATAAGAGCGGTCGATGTTGGTTTAGCAGGGTTGAGTAGGCTTGGCTCTCTGGTGACCCTAGCTAGGCTCGGCCGAGGGGGCCGGGGTGCCACAGTCGGCACATCGGGGTCCTCGGCCGACGCCCTATGGGAGAAAATCTGAGGCTGGGGGTCTGAGCAAAGAATGACCCGTACGCAGATATCGTGCCCACAGGCTCCAAGGCTCATGCGGCCAGAAGATGCGATCTTCGGGTTCTGACCCCTGAACCGCGGGGGTTTCCTAGGTGTACCTATGAAGCGTGTGCCGAGAGGAATTTTGTTACTCCAGTGACTTGGTTCCGGCGTGCACTTGTTGATCCCTCCTTGCCCACGATATTTCGGGAAGCTGCCGGTGTCAAAGGGTGTACTATATTACTGGTATTCCATCTCTACCTGACGGAAGCAAATTTATCGAGGTGAAGCTAGACCCCTATCGTACAAATCCTTTTCCCAAGCCTATCAACCCTAAAACACCCCAATTCGCAATGGTTATCAGTTCCATCGTGACCGAGGAGGCCCTTGAATTGCGCCTGGCGCCGGCCAGGACACGGATCGACCTGCCCCATGCCGAAAGGTCCGAGGGCCGCCTCGTCCCCATCGCGCACGGCAACGGCAGCAAGGTCGACTTCGGCGCCGAGGTCTACGGCATCGACCTCAACAATTTCACCGATGCCGACTTCGATTTCATCTCTGATGCACTGCACCGGTACAAGATGCTCGTGTTTAAGGAGCAGCCCGAGATGCTGACCCCGCAGCAGCAATACCTGCTCACCTCTAGCTTCGACCCGGACGAGACGACGGGCGGGTTCGCGCACGGCAGGGACCCGCTGCTCGTGCGCCACAACGGCGTCGACATCTACGGCATCCCCAAGCGGCCCGCTATCCCCGCGCAGCCCCAGGTCCACATCCTCGGGCGCGGCCCCGTCCCCGACGGCCACTACGGCTTTCCGCCGGGCTTCGAGGTGCAGGGAATCGACCACCGCGAGTTCCACCTGCCGCCGCACATCCCCGAGGGGGAGCGCGAGGCCGGCGCCTCGCGCTTCTACCAGTGGCACTTCGACGGCGCCCTGTACGCGATCCCGCCCCCGCGGGTCGGCTGCCTGCTCGCCGTGCGCACGCCCAAGGGCCCGGACGTGACGGTGCGCTGGGACGACGGCAGCGGCACCGAGATGAGGATGGCTCCGGGGGCCACGGCCATGGTCGCGGGCAGCCGCGCCCTGGCCCTGCTGGACGACGAGACGCGCGGGCTGGTCCTGCACAGCCGCGTCGAGTACGCGCCCCACGCATTCGTGTGGATGTCGCCCGCGCGCAGCACGCGGCTCGGCCACCTGCTGGAGACGGAAGGGCGCGAGGTGCCCCCTGACGAGCTGCCGCCGTGGGACCCCGCCAAGGTCTGCGTCTATCCGATGGTCTGGACGAACCCCAGGACGGGCGAGAAGTCCCTGCAGGTGCATGGCCAGGGCGCCCTGAAGCTCTACCTCAAGAGCAGCACCGACGGGCCCGAGACGGTCGTGGACGACCTGAAGGAAGTCAGAGCATTTATGGACAGGTAAACTGCCATCATTCCTCTTCCTCTTCCTACTTTTTTTTGTATGAGTGTCGTGCAAGCCGCGGACTGACAGCGCTCGCCTCGTCAAGAATCATGAAGCCCGCGTTGCAGCCTGAAAACATCTACGCGCATCGCCACCTGGAGCAGGACGTGATTTTGTGGTACAACCGGGCTCTGTGGCACAGCATAGTGAGTTTGTCCCTGGCTGCTCCTTCTCAGATCACGCTTGCCAGTTGCTAAGGCTTTTTTTTGCTCGCACTTCCAAGACCGAGTTTCCCAAGTCGTATGGCCCCCGCGTTATGCATCAGTGTAACGTTGCTGCGAGTGACCACCCGTCAGGCTAGGCTCTGATGGCCATTTTATATATGCAGTACGCCAATGGGTTGGGGTTTTCCTTGTCATACAGGCCCAACGGACCTTTTTCGGAAGTTTTTATGCTGCTTCGGTATTGGGAGCACGGGGTTCAACATATGTTATGTAGGTACCTATATCATGGATATTGGCATCGTTAAAATCAATGATTTTAGGACTTGATAAACAACTGGCGCTCCGGATATCTGCCCTTTTAACAAGAGGTATGACATTTGGCGGAGTCTCTGTGTTGTCCCCCCAAGCTGCTCTACGTGGGCGTCTGCCCGCCGCTGATCCCCGAGTCTAATACGGTGTGTCCTCCCGTGACCTGCTCCAGGTCATCCATCTCGACCTCATGTGCGCGAGCAAGACAAGCAAGACGGAACAGTCGGTGGGACATGGAACGTGGCTTGAATTAATAATTTTTTGTAAAACGACGCCATGACCGGACGGAAAAAAGACAAACCGAGTCAACGAAGAGATTCATTTACAATGTGACAGGGAAAAAAAAGAAAAATAAATCATGCCGCCGCATCGACTACGGTTACCCCCTGTGCCTCTGCCGTCGCCTTCTCCCTCTTGGACTTGATGGCCTTGTACGAATTCTCCATGGCCTTCCGGGTGAACTCCTCTCCCGTAACGGCGGGGTACTTCTTCTTGGGCCCCTGGATGATGGCGTCCTTGCAGGGCTGGTTGAAGAAGGCCATGCTGAAGCGCTCGCCGTAGTAGTCGCCCTCCTCGCAGGGCGCCTTGACGCGGTGGTACGTACTCTTGAAGCGGTCGTCGCTCCAGCTCATGAGCAAGTCCCCGATGTTGCACACGACGAGGCCGGGCTCGAACTCGACCCGGGTCCATTTGTCACCCAGCGCGTGCTCCGTGACGGCCTCGCGCCCGGGGCAGATCTCGAGCCCGGATTGGCCGCTCCGCTGGAACAGGAGCGTCAGGAAGCCCCAGTCGGCGTGGGCGCCGGCGCGGTGGTGGACCCGTCCGTCCGTCTCGCGCGGCGTCTCGAAGTAGTGCAGCAGGCGCAGGCACGACTGCGCGTCACGCCGGCCGCTGTCGTGGAGCCTGACGAAGTAGTCGTCGGCGAACCCGAGCCCGCGGGCCAGGCAGACCATGAGGCGCTCCGAGACGGCCTGGACGCGCCGCATGAAGGCGAGCGCCTCGCCCCGGAACCCCGGCAGCGTCGTGTCGTCGATCCAGAGCCCGTCCATGTTCTCGCCGAACTGCAGCTGGTATGACTCCTTGGTGTCGGGGGCGCCCGTCGAAGGCCGGATCTGCGACATCTTCTCCCAGCCGACGTTCTGCGGGTTCCAAGGCACGGTGGCCTTGGTCTCGTCGGGGAGGCGGAAGAAGCTCTCCGACAGTGCGAACATCCTCTGCACCTCCTCCTCGGAGATGCCGTGGTCTTTGATGGCGAAGAACCCTACATCCTCGGCCGCGGCGCAGAGCTGCGCGGTGATCTCGTCAATGCGACTGTCGAAATCGCCGAGGGAAATCTGGAGGGGAGCTGATCGGATCAGTTTTTCTGCGCTCTGGTCAACAGAGGCAAGTGGATGAACATGATAATTACCTGAGGGATCGGCCGATCGACATATACCGTCTTGGCCGCCATGGTGGATTGATGGTGTCGAAGTCTTGGGGCTGCGATGATGCTTGGTGGGCAAGACAGACTGGAAGAGACGAGATGTTCAGGGGGCTGCAGCTTTGCAAAGGCAAGGACGGAATGATGGGACAGTCGCAGCCACGAACACCTGCAGCGCGACACCGAGGGAGATCGGTACTTTTCTCGTTCAGTGATACGACACGCTTTAGCCTGCGTGTTTCCGCGCTGTTTCCGTGCTATTTCTCCCCAATTTTGTCCCCAGGCGATGACGGACGGGCTCTGCCCCACCGGCATGGCTGGTAGCAGGGTCCGACAACCTCGGCCGAGCAGCCCGACGGCGACGCTTATTACCAACGCACCGGCCCTCGGCCGAGCCCGGGTCAAGACAGTCCACACCGGAGCAGCAGATAGGGATGATCGGTCTATTTGGAAGCAAGCGCTGCCGGATGGACTAGCCGCGAATGCTGCGTGATAGTGTGACAGGCCGTCTCGTCTCGCAGGGGCCTTTTGCGCGCAAGGCAATTAAGTGGACAGTCGTCCGTGTTGGATACGGGCGGCAGGTGTCGAGGATTCTATGTTGTCACGTTTCCGATTGCGCGCGGGATTGGGGAGAACAGCTTCCATCAGGGAGCGCGGCATCGCACTTCAGATCGAGCGTCCCTAAATAAACAAATGCTCCCGCCCGTCTTCGGTCGGCCGATCCTTCCCCTCGAGTCGCCAAGTACGTACCTTACCTGCCTATCCAAGGAAGCTCAGACTTTTCATCTCTACTTGTCGAGAAATAGCTGCGCCAATCATGTCTCCCGGAGTCGTCACCACAGAAGAACCCGGCTTCTCGGTCACCTTGATGGACAAGCCAGCCGACAAGAAGCTCAACTTTGGTGCAATAATCACCGGTCTGGACCTCGAAAACATCAGTGGTATGTGATGGGCAATGTCTCCAGCGCAGCAAACCAGCAAAGAACTCGGTCTAATCGTTCCCCGTTTCGTACCAGACGCCAAGGTGCAGGCACTCTCGGATGCCATCTGGACCCACAAAGTCGTCGTCGTCAAGGGCCAAGGCCATATCCAGCCCATTAAGCAATGGGAACTTGTCGCCCGCTTGGATCCCGAGGCACCACTGGTCCATGGGCACGGCGACGTGAGGACCTTCAAGGAGAAGGGAGGCGTTCTCTCGGTGAGTTTTCTTCTTCCTTCTTCCTTGCTCTTTGGTGTTGCGACTGGCTAGAGCTAGGGGGGTCGTCAAAGCGACGTGTCAGGAATGCGAGATTTGTAATCCTCGACACTTCACTGAGTCCAAAACCAGAAAGGCCGTGACGTCTACGCCGTCCCCGGAGCCGCGAACGTCCGCATCATCGGCAAGGGGTACCAGGGGCCTAACCACTACGGTCTGATCGACACCACCATCAACGCAGCGCCCGCGCACCACTACCACGCGTTGCCCCTTCCCGACGAGGACTTCGAGGCGGGCCACACGCGCTTCCACCGCTGGCACACCGACGCCGCTCTCTACGCGCGGGAGCCCGCAAAGTTCACCACTCTGCGCTGCCTAAAGCGCCCGACGGACGCTGAAGTCACGATCCACTGGGACGACGGCAGCGGGCAGACAATGAAGTCGGAACCGGGCCTCACGGCCTTCTTCAGCAACGTGCAGACGTACGACCTCATGAGCGACGAGGAGAAGCGCACAGCCGACCACTCGTGGGTCGAGTACGCGCCGCACCCGTACCTCTGGATGGGCGACTGCAAGGGGAAATCGCACGGCCTGGGCATCGAGAGCCAGGGCAGGGAAAAGAGCCTGGACCAGCTGGGTGCCTACGACGAGAAGGACATCAAGCGATACCCCGTCGTCTGGGTCAACCCGGTCACGGGGGAGAAGGCCTTCATGGTGCATGGCATCTGCGTCCGCAAGATGTTTCTGCGCTCGAGCGTGGACGAGGAGCCCACAGTCGTGACCGACGTAGCCGCGATCCGAGACTGGCTCCGGCCGATACAGGAGCGTGTACTCAAGCCCGAGTACATTCTGATCCCCAGGCTCGAGCCGGGCGACATCGTCATGTGGGCGAACTGGCAGACGTTCCATAGCGCCGTCGACTACCACGCCAAGCTGGGCCCTCGCACGATGCACCAGGCCAACCTGGGTGCCAGCGCTGCGCCGGTTGGTCCGGTGCCGATTCCGGTCATGGCACGATGATGACGATGACGAGATGTCGCTTGATGGCCTTGAATATGGAGAGATATCTGCCAGAAGTCTTGAAGGAAAGCTTTCAGGAAAGGTGGCCACTGGGAAACCTCGCTGTTGTGTGTGTGTG
>JNVV01000017.1:519373-536601 GCA_000733355.1 Falciphora oryzae
TTGAACAAAGATATGAAAATAACTATTGTCGATCTTTAATGGAACAAGCCCTAAGGGGAACCTCCAAGGATGCTTGCGCTTCTTCGACTTTCTTCAACTGATCCAAAGGAACATCCGGAACATCCCTGCTTCCCTCCGGCATATTAATGCTGAAGTTGTTGCTTTCAACATGCCATGTTAGGTGATTCGAAAAGCTTCTTCGTAACAAAAAGCCATAGAAGTTATTAAAAGATTGGCTGTCCATCGTGCGAAGAAAAGAATAGCCAGACTGCCTACGCAAGGTGTCAGCCGCAGCGTCCTTAACGCGCGAGTCCGGATCTTTTAACAATGCCGCCACGCCCTGGAGGATCCGTTCCGGCCGGTCCCGCCGCCACCCCTATAACGAAAGCCGCATCGTACCTGGCGCGCGAGTCCGGGTCTTTTAACAATCCTGCTATATTTCGGAGAATCGGTTCCGGCAGGTTCGGCCGCCACCCCATAGCGAAAGCTGCATCGGCTTTAACGCGCGAGTCCGGATCTTTTAATAATGCCGCCACGCTTTGGAGGAACGGTCCCGGCAGGTCCGGCCGCCGCCTTATAGCGTAAGCTGCAACGCCCCTAACGCCCGAGTCCGGATCTTTTAACAATGCCGCCACGCCCTGGAGGATCCGTTCCGGCAGGTTCAGCCGGCCTTCTATAGCGAGAGCTGCATCGTGCCTAACGCCAAAATCCGGATCTTCCAACAATGCCGCCACGCCCTGGAAGATCGGTTCCGGCAGGTCCGGCCGCCGCCCTACAGCATAAGCTGCAGCGCTCCTAACGCCCGAGTCCGGATCTTTCAACAATGGCGCCACGTCCTGGAGGATTTCTGGTGAAATATTCAGTCTCGCCTTTAGCGAGCGTAGAATTTTCTTTTTCACGTCCTTGGACCCTTCCTTTAAAACACCCCCCAGGATTTGTTCTGGAAATTCCATCTCGCCTGCTAGTTGTGAATGTTCTCCCAAGCTACATTCAAACAACAGCCACTGCTCCAATTGACCTTCCAGATCCTTTCGAAGCTGCTTGAACCCTGGGATGTCCTGTGACGGAGCCACTTCGCTCAGGCAATGCATGACCAGCCGTTGATGCACTGGACCCAAGAGGTCGCGTGGTTGGTCCTCGATCCTCTGGAAGAAGGAGCAGAGTTGAGTGTCACCCTTGACTTGAAGCAAGCCGGCGACAAAGCGCTAAAAGATGTCGTAGCGTGCGTTGTATTTGTGTTGCTGAAGGAACCTGCGGGGATCGGCCTTGACCGGGTGGGCATTTCCACCGTTGAAGTTCAAGTACGTGAAATTCTCAGTTTCCCACTGCCGCACAAAATACTGCGCTGCAAAGTACTCCTGAAAAGTCAGGTGCAAGAAGTGATAACTTCGGGTGCTGTGGTCCGCCAGAGGGTTGGACGTTCGCAGAAAGGAAAGCCGTGCAAGCGTCTCGTGCAGCGAGAACTTTGTCTGGAGAGACGACGGGTCCGCAAATATAGCATCCAGATGCTGCTTGTCGAACTCTATCACATCGTTGTGCAGTCCAGCAAAGGCAAGGCGTTCTAGGAGGTGGATCTCGCACCGGACCAGGCCTTTAAGCTCTCCCCACACATGCTCGCGTATGCTTTCATGAGTTACTTGCTTTCCCTGGCGACATTTCTCCAGTCCCACGGCGTCTTTCTTTCAAAGTTCGCGCTCGATGGCTTGGTAAAGGGGCTGTCTATCCAGCCCCTGCGTTTGGCTATTTGGCCCCAAGATTGCGGGTCCACAGTGCCACCACACACGGATTCGGTACCTCTGCCAAATCTCCACCTAATGGCGAAAGATCTGGAGGTATTTCATATCAGCCCTATGGATCGTAGAAAATCAAAAAAGCTCAACACCATAAAAAAAGCCGTGATAATCTTTTTATGCTCAAAGTCATCTTCTAAAAGGCTTCAACAACAATGCATTCCTGGGTCTCCTGGGCGCCCAATTTAGCCTGTGAGAGCGCCTCTTCAACTATACGGTCAAAATCCCCCTCGTTTATCACCGGAATATCGTCATATTCATCATCTGGAAGCGTCATTTGCGAAAACGCGGCCTCAAGTACCTCGTCGTCAACCTCGTCGGCGAGGCGGGCAAGAAGGCGTGCTGAGCGCCGTGGTGCGGCCGTGCCTGGTTCGTAGAGATCGAGGGGGTGGGAGAGATCCTCTGAGGCTGGGGGTCGGCTTAACCTTGTCAGGTCAACGGCGGAGGCGCGCCCTGCCAAATTAGCAGGGCGTGACTCGGGCCCGGGTTTGAGCAGGCCCAGTTCAGGGGCAGACGACGTGGGGGCCTCGTTGCGTGCCAGGGAAGATCCCCTGCTGACAAGGGCCCTGCCTACTGCAAAGGGGGCCGTTGAGGGCGGCAAAGCATCCCGGGCCTCCTCGAGGCCCGCAATCTCGTGGGCACTTGGCAACCGCTTTGTTGAGTTGGCCCCCGGCCCTGTTGCGATCGAGCCCTTGGGCCTGCCCTTGTTCCGGATAACCAACGGATCTATAGGTCCAGGCGGTGGCGGAGGTGGCGATAGATGTCCTTCGTCGTCAGAGGAAGCAGGGCTTGCCTCGTTGGCTCCCTGTCCCTCATAAGGGTGCCACCACCAAAAAGGATCGAACTGGGTGATCTCCAACGGCAGATCTTCCTGCAAGTGGCGGAAAACAACGTGGCGGCAGGGCAGGCCGTGGGTTGCCGTGATCGTGCAATCGCATGGGCCGTTGCCCGGCGTGGGCGGTGGCAGATCCCACCGGTCACTGCGAGGCTGATCGGGGATCGCCGACTTTTCTGTCTTGACGAGGCGGAGGGCTTGGTGCACGAGGAGAGTCCTCACCGTGGAAAATAGCACTATTTCATAGCCAAACGGCATTTTATTAGACTGGGTTGCTCGCAATAACTCGACAGTACTCGCCTGGGTCCTCCAATAGAGGCGCAGCCTTTTATAGACCGTTGCCAGGTCGCCGCCGGCCTTATTGATAAAGGTTTTCATGCCGGCGTGAAGGGACTCAACGATCGAGGTTGTGCGGTATCCGTAGTGCCGTAGGGCGTTAACCCAGGCGCCCACGAGTTGTTCCTTATAAGGATCAAGCCACGTGCTTACGGTATAAAGCACAGCGCCCTCCGCGTATTTGCCGGGCCTTTGGAAATCTCTTAAGCGCTTTTCGTAAACCGCTTCCGTAGGTGAGGCCAAAAGATCGTTCCACGCCTGCAAAAACGACTGAAAACGAGGGTGCCGCTCGATCGAGCCGTCAGCCTGCCTTTGGGCGGGCGGGAAAAAGCGCTTGGTCTTGGCGAGCACGTTCATGTTGACGTGCCAACGGCAAAGGATACGTGGCACTAAACAGAAGCCGGCGTCGCGTTTGAGGGCGTTAATTAGGGCCAACTCTCGATCCGTGATCACGAGTTTTGGGTGCGGTAGGTCCTCCTCTTGCAGATACTCTCCCAGCACCCGGAGTGCCCAACGATATTGTTCTTCCTTCTCCGCGTTGACGAACGCCGCAGCCAGAGAGAAGCTTCGTTTATAGGGCAAAATACCGCAAATGTTAAGCAGGGGAAGGTTGAATCGGTTCGTTTTGTAGGTGCAATCGAGAGCGAGGAGGTTGGGGGCGGATCGATAGAGAGGGAGGGCCGACTTGGGCGCGATAAAGAGGCACAGAACGCGGCCTTGTTCGTCGCGGAGATCTCGATAAAAGTAGTTGGCGGGATCATCTAATTGCTATTGGGATATATAGGTTAGCATATATTTTAATAGGGAAAGCGATGGCAAAGGGAGAAAAGGGGATTACGTCGTAAAGCCACGCAATTGGGGTTCTGCCTTTGAGCTCCTCTCGCCGATAGATCTGCAGGCAGTTGACGAGATCCTTATAGGTAAAGGCAACGGGCCGGCCTGTCTCCTCTGCCTCCTCCTCCAAGGCCGCGATAATCGCTCTAGGGCGCGCGCCGGCCCTCCAAAGAGGCAGTATCCGTTGCTTATGCTCTTCGAGATTGCCTCGCCGGTAGGCAGAAAACGAGGCTGGAGAATCGGCAAGATCATGGTTGTGATCTCCGCTCGGAGGCTCGACGACCCATTTGCCCGTATTCAAGCGCTTGATACTCGTGCGGAAGAGGCAGCCTGTCATTTTGGTCGCCGTCCGCCGACGTTTATTCTTGTGGGTGGCGGGCAGGGCCGAGGAGGCCACGGAACGGCCTCTCCCGCACCGGAATCGAACGCGAGAAACGACGCCGTCGGCGCCGACGTACTTGTCCCGGAGGATTATCTCGTAGCCTGCAGCGTGCGCCTGGCTTTTTAGGGCGGCCGTGGCCTCGTCGGCGGTCGCGTAAGTGGCAGGGAACTCCATGGCGATAGCGTTGTTGGCGTGCGTGGGTGCGTGGGAATAGCTTCAAAAAGGCGGTGCGGAGGGTTGTTGTTGTTGTGCATGCGTTGTTGTGGGGGAAAATCTTAATTGGAGAGGTGAGGAGTTGGGCGATAGACCGTGGCGCTTTGATCGGTACATCCGGGGATTCGGGAGCAGGGATTATTTGGGTGGGAAATACATGAAAAGTCGAATCTAATTATGATCCGCACAGTGGATCCACTATCTTGGGGCCAAATAGCCAAACGCAGGGGCTGGATAGACACTCCCTTGGTAAAGGGAGGTCATGGTTTCCGGCAAGGCTCCAGAAAAGGCATTGTCGTCGTAGGTATGACATAGCGCATCCAGTTGTATGGGGATTCGAACCAGATCCTGAATGAGCAGATGGTTATGGAGGAATGACTGAACCTGATCGGCTGTTTTTGTGTTTTTAGAGAAGACCTCCTTGAGATACTGGCTCACTTGCTCTGGATAGAATCCGATTGTCTCTAGATGGAGGTTAAAGTCGGGCATACGAAGTGACGTATGTGGCCGAGACGTAACGATGACGTTGGGCTGAGTCAAAAGAGTTTGAAGGAAACGGGACATGTCGCCGTCCAAGTCCTGGTATGCTTCGTTCAGGCCGTCGAGGAGAAAAAGAGTCCTGCTGCTTTTGGTCTTTTCCAATGTGTCCGACAATGCTTTAGCGAGGTCCGGTTTGTCGTTCGGCAGAGAGAAATACTCATGCTTAAGGAGGTGGGTGAAGCTGTATCCTGGTACCTGGCGTTTTGCTTTTAGCTTCAGATTCCGTAAAGGCACCCAAAGGACGCGGTCGAACAATTGGCTCCATTCGCTCCATGTGTTACGGGCAAACTTATGGACAGTCTTCTTGCACAGGGTAGTTTTGCCAACTTTAGCTCGTCCTCGGATTAGGATTCTTTTTGGTTGTGGGTGTGGCCGTCGCGACCTTTACGTGGGTTGAAGAGTGTCGGCAGTTCGATTTGGATGTCCTTATCCGGGGTTTCGGTTTTCAGCCGAGCGTGGAGTGAAAACGGAGAGGATTGAGGCGGTATATCTTTTTCTAATCTTTTTTCGGAGCGGGTTGCATTACGGCCCGGTTGCTTTACGATGGCGAGATTGATGTAGCATTGATCCATCGATAGCTGCTCGCCCGAAAGTCGTTCGATTTTGAGCCTTTCCGCAGTATAGTGGTTGTCGCGGATCCAGGCGTCCGCTTGCTTGAGGGGACTCCCCTTACGAATGTCCGCGAGCATTTTTTGAATTTGTTTAGCAACACGGTTGTAATTTGGACATTTAGGGCCCGAGAATTTGTTTATTAGGATATGGGGTCGATCCAATAACAATGGATCCGGGACTATGTCCAAAGTCGCTGATGACGTATCGACTAACTGACGAGCGTTAGCGGCTTTTACGAATATAAATACGAGCTGGAAGAATTAGAACGGCGAATATTGCACGAGTTTACCAGTTTTTCGTTGGCGAGCCAGTCTGGCAGTAAAGGAAACGCTTTGCGCGGCAAATTCGTCGTTCCTTTTTCATAGAAGTTGAACAATAGGCAGGGAGGATCGTTGTGTTGGGCCAGGTGAGTGAATTTGCGTACGAGTTCCTTAAGATCGAAGGTTGATCTCTTTACGCTGTTGAGTAGGCTGTTCACTTCTTGGCCTCTGAACAATGCACGGGCTTTCAGTCCTCGCTCTGCCCATGCTGCTACCTGTTGGAACGAAGTCTTTCGGAACGGCGTGGCAAGAAAGAGAATACCGCGCGTGGCTCGTCGGATAGAATCGTAGGTTTTCCTAGTGTCCACAAGAGCTTTCATTAAAATGATGCCCCCGAGGCACGACGCGATGAAGAAAATTTGCCGATTTTCTCTTTTTGCGTGTTCGCTCGTTGCCGGGGGCCGGCTTTGGATACCGTTGAATAGGAGCAGAGCGAGCTCCTCCTTAGTTTTTTGGACCAAGTTTGACAGTTGCAGCAGGTCGGCCGGCCAGTCGCATGTGAAGATCCGAGCCGGTCCGACTTTGCTCGGGAGCATACGCGGGTCGGAGAGCCAGTTAACACTGGAATCGTTGGGGCTTTTTTTCCAGGTCCACGTGTCCGGCGACCCCGTGTCCAGGCCATGGATGGCGATGATGTCGATGTTTGTGTCCGCCTTATCCTTCTCAAGGCAGACTTGAGTAAGACGGACGCCTTGTCGCGTGGATCGTGTTGGATGACTGTGATCTGCTCCGGGCCGTGACTTTTCCCCCGCACAGATAGCCACCGGGTTGGTTTCGTATTGGGCGGTACTGTTGCTCGTCGCCGGTTCGCCAGGGGGATTTCCGGCAGAACCCTTAGGCGATATTCGCGTTCTCTTTTTAAAAAGGGCCGTCCGGACCCAGATTAGACACCTCATTTCGTCGCTTCGTACCGCGTTGGCCTGACATCGCAGAGCTCCTCGAATACTTAGTTTAAATGCATATACGACAGCAGGGAGAGAGACATACCTGTCAAGCTAACTCGTCTTAGTTAACGGTGGCCGAATCCATTGGTTCGGCTACTGGGGAAGTCCGGCATCCACAGTCTCAAAGTGCGGCGGCCAGGTGTTTTCTGCGTACGAGTTCCCCGCCTCTGGACGCTGTAACCTGAGACGGTCTGCGGGCTGCTTTCAAGGCGCAAGGTGTTTTGTGGCCCTTTTGTGAGATGGCGGCTGGTGATGGATTAAAAGAGCGTCTGATATGCAATTGCTTCTCGTAAACGCGATAAAGCGCGGAGTGCTTGGGTTGGAACCGTCGTCGGGTCGCGATGGTCAGGCTGTGACGAGCCACGCATCGCCACGACGCATCTATATCCAATCATTTCCAACCCAATCAAGGCGGGCTGCAACATGCGTGGTAAATCGCGCAGGCGGCGACGCATGGCCGCGACCGAACGAACCTTTGGGCACCCACGAGCCTTTGGGCACCCACGAACCCATCCAGCAAAGCCCGTCAACAGCGCCGGGCTGCGTCAAGCACGAGGAACGACGTGTTTGTTGCCGCTCCCGATCGTATCAACACAAAACGACAAAAACGGAGGACAAACGGTGAAGCAAAAGTCCAGTCCCTATCTATCGTTATAAGCTGGCTCGTCCGCTAACAAATTACGCACAGTCGCCTCCATTTTCCATGCGATTCCTGAAAAAGGCTGAAAGCGCTGACGCGTCCCCGGTCCGACCTCGAGCAGCTCCTGTTGCCCGCACGCGCAGCCTCCATGGCTCAGCTAAACTCCCCACTCTGGCCGGTAAGCTGGCAGCCGCAACGGCGTTCGAAAGTGTCTCCTTACGCTCTAACAACGTCACTCCAGTTCACAACCCAAGTGTTTAAAAGTGGGGATGGCACCGTAGACGCCTTGCCCGCTTCCTACCACTATTATGAAAGCATTGGGGGGAAGCGCCGTATTGTCGCCAATCCAGTTCACGACGTGGCACATTTCCTAAACACGGAACTGTCTCTCGAAGTCCTGGGCGAAATGCTTCCGCATTTGTGGTTTGCCGGCTCGAAGCATCCTGCCAAACAGCTGCACCTGCAGGTCGCCATGGGCCGACGGATCGTCGTTACCGACCGGATGGATTTGCACCTCCTTTGGGAAAACGACGGGCGGCTCTTTCTTAAACCCGTCCCGAGCTTCCTTCTCGATCCGAGCTTTTGGCGGAGGCACCTGAGGTGTCCTGATGCCTGTTCGTGCCGAGATCCTCTGCCGGCCTCGTGCCGGCCGGACCCGCGGAGAGTCGCTTTGGGCTTCCTCTACACGTACGCCTGTCTTATATCGTCGGAAACCGATTTCTTCGTTGCCAACGAAAAGCGCCTCCTACCTCGCAAAGCAGACGATTCGACCATCGAATGGGCAGCGTGGAAGAAGCTGGCCAGGGAGCTCCTCGAAAATCACGACCCCGACGAGGTCCACCCGCGCTTCCTGCGCGCCGAGCTCCGCATGTCCCGCATTGACACCATCCACCGCTTCACCCGCCTTTCGCCCTTCGACCCGTACCTCCGCGGCAGGCATAACTATAGCGGCTTCTTCCGCGACAACCTCTCCTGGATGGCCGCCGCCGCCGTCTTCGTCGCATTGGTGTTAACTGCCATGCAGGTCGGCCTCGCTACGGAGCGACTACAGGGGGACGCCGCCTTCCAACAGGCGTCATACGGCTTCACCGTCTTCGCCATCCTAGGGCCCGTCTGCGCGTTCGGCCTAGTAGTCCTGGTGGCGCTGTTCCAACTCGTCAAAGACCTGCCGTCGCTTTTTGGGGATCTGATGACGCAATCGCAGGCACCGGCCCAAGTTTAATGACAGTATCCGGAGTTAAATATTTAGACAAGAGGGCGATTTGACGAACTTTGATCAGGCTACAGTAACAAAACTGGACTGTACAGAATACGGTCGCAGCCTGGCCGACAGCTTCAGGCGCAGCCGCTTCAATTCGTGGTCGGCAGCTATGCCGATGTGCAAATAGGAAATGCCTGTAGCATCGCCACCTTGGCTACGGCAGTGCATAGCACTGTGCTTCCTTCCGTAGCAATGTCGCCGGCTCGACGCTTGTGGTTGGCGAGCACATGCAGTCGCGCCACCTGCCAAAGAACTTGTGCTCCAGCTCTCCAGATATATGCGGCGCGTCTTCTCCTGCCAGCCAACCCGTCGCTTATAGGTTGGCGCTTAAATTAAAAGATGCAAAAAGAAAAAGGGAAGTTAGGTTTCTTTACCGCAGTGCAGCTTGCAGGGAACCTACCAATTTGCATTATGCAGCTGAAAGACTTGATGGCGCCGGCGACTTGTTCAAGGCAGAGTCCGCTAGAAAGACACCAGCCTCAGGGGCACAGCAGGTGCTGGCTGCTTGGCTGGGGTTGGTCAGAGCAACGAGCGTCCACGCACGCGCCAGGCCTCCAAGAACGCCCGCATGGCAGGTATGTGTAGATTTTGCGGGCTCCGATGACCGTTGTGACTGGGCAAGCAAAGGGAACTTGACAGCAAAAGATCTCTTAGGGCGCACAGGTCGCCATATCGAGCCAGGCGGTACTTTTATCCCGTCTGTCTTTTTTTTCCCCCGATTGTTTGGGTGTTACGTCTCCCGGATGGGGAATTGGGGGGCTTGGGGCGAGTCGGGCGGGCTCAAGTAGAGTGTGCATGGGTACCTACAACCGACGGACAAAAGTACCGCTTCGTTTTCAATTTTCCACACCACCCTCAAAATCAACCCTCTATTTCAACGCGCGGCTGCACAGTCAATTCTATCTAAATTCACACAAAATTTTAGTACGTAAATAAACAAAAGCAGTATATTACGTACGTATTTTTTTTTTCAATATTTTATATACCACGCTTCCGCAATTGTGCTGGTGGGATTGATGAGAACGCGTGGCGGGGTTGCGGGGCCAAAAAAAATCGAAGCGATACTTTTGTCCTCCCACTGTACCTGTATACGGTGGTACTTTGGTAGCAGGGGACGCTGGAAGCGCTGCCTGGGCGTGCTAGCATGGATGTAGCGAGTGGAAACGAACAAGCTAACCAGAGGGGGCTTGCATTATTGCCCCTACAAAATCGACACAGGAACGGTGTTGGACAAAACTCCCCGGCGCAGAGCAGGTTTGGTCGTGGCAGCCTGGTGAATGCAGAGTTGGCGGTTCCCTCCCCTGCTAGTGGATGGCTTGGACGTGCATTCTTGCCCGTCCTAACCCTCACGATGCCCGCTTCATCGAGTTGGTGGCTGGTGGTGGTGGCTGTGGCTGCGGCTGGTATTTTCCGCACTGTCGTGAGGCTAAGCACCTGGATCGGCGCCAAGGTCCAATTCCGAAACGCATCACAGAATATGGCGTGCCCAGAAAGCGAGGCAACGAACGCGACCGTCGACCAGCATCACCGATGGCACGGCTGCTCAGTGCGGACGCGGTCCTGATGGGGCGTTTTTCCTCCTACACCATCGCCAAGGGCGGCTGACGAAGGGGCCGTGTACCTCGCTAGGCAAGTTCCCGCGCCGCGTCGCTGCCCGGGGGCATTTGCTGACCATGTCGGGCGCAGGAACCGGAGCGGCGAGAGGTGCATCGTTAAAAGCTCAGGGGCCACTGGCGCCTGCGGAACGAAGCCGACGTCCTTGGGCGCTACCAATCCGAGACCCCGTTCCTCCGCCCGCTGGTCGACGAAATCCGCGAGCCGGCCGACCTGCCCTCCATCGTTCTCCGGTATCTGGACAGCGACGGCCTGACCGAGTCGAACAAAAAGAGGCTGTCGCGCCGCGAAATCAAACAGTTAGCCCGATGCGTCTTTAAGGCCCTCCACGTGCTACATAAAAACGGCATGATCCACACAGGTAATATCCCCTCACCCCGTCCGCCGGCGTTTGCTGAGCCATCTAGTCTAAATGTCAAGCTGGATAACATATTCGTCAACCACAGCCAGGTCGATCGGCGCTTTTCCGAAATCCAGCTCGGCGACCGCGGAAGCGTAATATCCCAGCAGTCCTCGTTCGCGAGGGAAGGGCACGTTATCGGCGCCGGCTTCACCCGCAGCCCCGAAACTACGTTCTAGCTGCACTGGAGTACCGCGACAAAAATATGGTCGTTCGGCACCGCGATAAAATGGTCCCATCTAGCGGTATCCTCTCCCCCACTAATCCGCCCCAAATGCTCGGCCTTTTGTTCGGCGGCGGTTACTTATTCAACCCCAAGGTCGAAGGGGTTGACCCGGAAAACGACGCCTACGAGTTCACCGTCCTGAAGCGGATTCACAAGTTCTTCGGCCCGTATCCGCGGCCCTATAGCAACTTCAACGACCCGGGAGCCATGATGATCATTAACTTCATCAACCGCCAGGAGTCTCCGGCGAAACCGTTCGCTAGAGCGACCCCGAGGGTAGTCCCCCCGGCCGATAAGGAGTTTGCCCTAAGGGCCATGAAGATGGACCCCCGCGACAGGCCGACGGCAGACGGAGGAGCCACTCGCGGACACATGGTTCACGGAGGAATCGCCGGACACCCGGGACCCGCTTCCCGGGGAGGTTGGGCAGCCCGAGGAGGCGAAGTTGCATGGAGAGGAGGGACCCGGAACCCAGGGCATATCTAAGGCCATAGCTGCGATGAGCTTGATTATAGCTAATCCGTTATTTAGGCACCTCCGAAGGATCGTATGTGTATGTATATATGAGCCCGATCACGGGTAACCGTGTATCTCACAAAGATCCGCGCTACCAAAACCTCCTCCAATGACTCCGATCCGCCAGGCGCGCCTCAGCCGTAGTGGCCCAGAGGTGCTATTTGCCGGTGGGGAGATGAACCGTTTGGATGAAGTCCCTGCTGCCGTCAACGCAGACCGCGGTGATACGCGACCCGGCATCGGCAGCGCTCATGTGATCGCCCTCGCTAGCTACCCGTCAGCAGACGTCCTGCAGATACGGATCTCGATAGCATTACCATATGATGACCTCGGCCGTGTTGCCGGGGAGGACCGATTCGTTGGCCGCCACCGCTCCCTCCGGCGGCGCGTATCGCACCCCTGGTGCATGTTGCAATCCGGGGCAGCGACACGTATGATGCAAATGTTCGCTCAGGGAGAGGGGGCGATACCGGCCCAGAGAAGCCAAGCGGCGACGCATTCAGACATAATGTGGCGTCGGCTGGCGGCCCCAGCCCCGGCTTCGGCGGACTCTGGGGGAGATAATGAGCAGTTGCCCGTTGAGTAGGCTCTCTCGCGTTCTCGTAGCAGCAGCCGGTCCCCCCTCGCAGGGGCCAGGCGCGCGCAAAGCGGTGGATGAGCTTGCGCCCACTTGCGCGCGAGATCTGGAGGTCAACAACTAGCCGTGTTGCAGGCAAAGGTAACTGATTGTATTTTGTGCACTGAGGCGGACTATATAGGACACACCTCGTGTTTCGACATAAACGAAAAAAAAGCCTGATATGGCTTGGAATAGCGTCAGGCATTCCTTGTGCCACTTAGTCCATTGACGCCCACGGCCATCGGTGTAGAAAGGGCCTCGCTTGTAGAGCTGAGCTTTCCCTTCCAACATTTTTTCGTCGATTTGCCGCACAAGATACCGGCGACGTCCGGGAACACCTCCTTCTCGAACCGGGTCTCCACCTCGTCGCTTTCCACGTCCCAGGACGCCGAGGAGCCGGTGGCAGCATCGAGGCGTCCATCTTTCTGCGGCACTTTTTCCCTGCATCTTTATGTTTTGTTTTTCCTCCTCGCTGAGACCCGAGATCGGTACCCAATCGAAGCCCCGACAATAGTTGTTAGGATTTCTTCTCACCCACATCTCAAAGGGAGATTTTATACCAGAAATTTCCTGCTGAAGATCACCCAAGACCAGATGCCGTTTGCGATGGGACAAGCCAGGGGCGTTGGCCCCACAAGCTACCGGAGGTATGGGGCGGGACTGGTGGGGCAACCAACCCTAATTTGAGCACCGCGGCCCGAGCCTCACTGGGCAAACTACCTAGGTACCTACCTACCTACCTACCTACCTAGCCTGCTCGTAGGCTAGGCTTGGGTCACAACGGCGCTGGGTACACAGGTCGAAATTCCCGGGCCTCACTTGCCGGCACTTCTAGGTCCTGACGACATTGGTGCCAGAAAAGACCCTGGAGGACGTAAGGAATGCGACTCCATGTTGTGCGAGGGCTTTCTCTTTACACGAGGTCTAGGTTGATCTAAAAAGTGCTAGAAACCACAGCGAACTCTAGCAAAAACAGGGATTGACATGCCATTTACCGCAAAGGAAAAAAATTGAAGAGCGAACCGGTGCCGACCCCGGGCAGTCCGTTGAACAGAAATCTCTCGCTTTGTGTGGGGAAACCCCTCCCAACGTCGGTTTCGATTCCACGGTCCCGAACACCGTTGCAAATGAAATCCGCGCCTCCTGCGGTTCCTGCAAACGCAACGTCCTGTGCACTGGAAGAGATGGGCGCATGCCACGCGCTTCGCTAAGCGTCGTTAATACCCCAATAGTGTTTAAGCGCAAAAACGCCAGTGTTAACGACAGAGAGGCCGCGGAATATATCTTGGAGCATCATCCGAGCGATAGGGTCGATGCTAGACATATGGAATCATTTAGATTTAAAATCATATTTTTTTTTTGTCGGATTATGGACCGAACTTACTTCGTAAAAGGAGTGGTGCTTTGTGCACCTGCGACCTCCATTTGCTGGTGTTGCTGGCCTGGCATTTGCTGGTTGTAGCTTGCGTGTGGCTGCTAATCAACTGTAAGCATGCGTAGATGTACGCCGGCGTACCCAGTGGCGGGCAAATGCAAGTGTGCGGGTGACATGTCGTACCTGAAAACGAATGGGCGGCCCCATATTTGGCCACTCGCTTTGCTGAGCAGCCGGGAGCTGGAAAGCGGATATAGTTGGATTTCCTGTGTATTGTGGCTGCCGGGATAGCTGGTTTTCCAGAAGCCGGTATTCGGAGGCAAGCACAGCGTGTACCCCATCGGACCGCGGCTGCTGGAGCTGCTGGAGAGGGAGCTGCTGGGACACCGGGATTTGGGAAGAAAAATAATCTTGGGCAACTGCAAAGTGCCCCTCCTGATGCTGGGCATAGGTGATGGGGGCTGTCCCAAACTGCGGAGGAGGGCGGGCAATGGGCTGCTGGACGGGGGTCATTGCCTGTGTTCCAGCAGTACCATAGCCGTGAGGCCGCAGTTGCCGGGACGGCGAGGCAGCTTCTCCGTCCATTGTGGGTGGTGTTGTCGATGCGCTGGGCTCGACTGTAGGGTAAGTTGGCCTTGGTGGGTGATTCCCTTTGTCCGCCGTGAGAGGAGCTCGAGGCTTCTTGACTCTTGATATAGAAGCCAAGGTATGGTGGATAGCCCTACCCTACACCCGCCACCCACACCAAAAGTTGCTGGCGTTAAGACGTAGCCCGATGTTTCGAACAAGAAATCGTCTGGCCGACTCGATTAGGATTTGTTTTCATTTTGCGGGCCCTCGGCACATAAACATGCTCCCACCCTCTCCCCCGGTAAGTCCCCCCGATACCCTCAGCCCTGTGTACGCTCCTCCACAGAGAAAAAGGGCGCGTGATGGTGGGGCTCTTGCGGATTCTTGAGGTGCTGCTAAGCACCGTGACAAGAGAGGTTGGGTGTGATGGGGAGGGGGAACGGGCGGGAGCGCAGGTTGGGCGCGCCAGACAAAACCATGGAGAAGAGGGAAAAAGAAAAATACGACCCACGATCCAAAAGACCCGTCTTTCGATAGCCGAGGGTAGGAATAAAGCCGGGAACCGGTCGTGCCCCCGTCCCACCGAAACGGGGGAGCGATGATGTAGTGATAGATGGCGAGGTGTTTCTGCCTCAATTGGGGCAGAATACGGGAGGGGGGTGCCTCTTCTGCGGGCCGATGCAACGACCTTGATAAACAGCACGAAGGTGTGTGGGTGTGGGTGACCAAGCAAGATGATCTTGGGGGAGGGGACAGACATGCGTCGTGGATGATGGCGGCAGTGGTCCCCCCGGTCGGGCCTAGCTGAGCAGACAGGGGGCCCCGACCGGCCCAAGGAACGCCAAAAACAAAGGTAGGGCGTGGGTGCCGAAAAACGCCCCTTGGACAACGACAACGCTACCGTCTGTTGGGTGGGTACGCAGGGTTGGGTGCCACCCCTCTCCACTACGAAAACGAGTGGCGGCGGGCCAAAAGCACGGGGAGGGATGCGGGTGTTCGTCGAATCTGGTGCACAGCTATTTATTGGTGGACATTGGACGAGACGACATCATGGGAAAAATGCGCCACGGGAATCTGGTGCACAGCTATTTATTGGTTAGACACTGGACGAAACGACATTATGTGAAAAATGCGCCACGGGAACCTGGTGCATAGCTATTTATTGGTTGGATACTAAACGAAACGACATTATGGGGAAAATGCGCCACAGGAATCTGGTGCACAGCTATTTATTGGTTGGACACTGGACGAAACGACATTATGGGAAAAATGTAAAGAAAGCACAGTAGCATTCTAACGTACGCACACCTTTGTAGATCCATGTGCCCTGTAAGATGTTTCCTTTGGATCCCCTACGTAAAAATTGCCTGAACCTGCCTAACTCCTGCTGCACCTCCCTTGCCCAATATGAAAAAGACTCCTGAGCCATCGTTGCCCGGCGGCGGGCTCTCTTCATGCCAGCCGCGCTCGCTACCTAGCCGGTCCAAGCCAGTAGGCGGACGCCTCTTTGTCCTAAGCTTGTGGCCTACTGCGAACACCAGCTAACAGAAAGTGTTGCCCGGTTCGATGAAGCCTGGCGATGCATCTATGCCCGAGCGCCGACCCTTCTGCTCCTATATCCGGGTAAAGTTTTGGATTCGACGCACACGTGTACCCCTTAAGCCTGGAGTATGGGTAGCATGTGGATTAAGTCCCATCCTTTCCCCGTATCAAGCCATTGCCAGCAGGCTCTGCATGAAGGCAACCGAGAAAAAAGACCAAAGGAACTGGCCGGGAGGCACGCCCAAGGCGTCCATCCGAAGCTGTCGATCTCTCGGTCGTCTAGGGACTACCCCTTGGGGGAACTCCGACTGTGTTCCCTAGCACCCCATGGGCTAGGTAAGCTAGCTGTCTACACTCCCCCGGGAACTTACCTCACCCAGCTACTGCTCTGCTCGGCATCCGCGCGCCCCAGGAGGAACTCACCTCTACCAGCCCCCACCCGTTTCGGTTTCCAGTATGCCCGCCAGGTCCAGCTGCAGACACAGCTCCGCCTCGGGGCCCAGCCAGGCCATCATATTGGACAGCACACCAGGCGCGAACCTGTGCCGCACGCGCAGCAGACTGTCAAGCGCGCCCTCGCGCCTGGCCGGCCACGCCCTCCTCCCCTCAGCATCGTTCTCGCCGCCCCGCCGCCGCGCGTAGATGCCTGCGTGGTAGTGCAGCATGTCGACACCCTGCTCTAGACTTCCTTTTCCTCTCTGGGCTGTGTCCTCGCTAGCTTTGTGACTCGCGCCGCGCACGGAAAACGCAACTTGGAGTCGACCGCAGGGGTAGCAACTGCTGTGAATGGTTTGAGTTTCCTACCGTGGCGCACTGCATACGAACTGGTCCGCGCCGCGATTCTCTTTTTCCCTATAAGTAGCCATGTAGCCATGGGAGAATCACTTGGATCGTGGCATCGTCTATCCCATACGCATCATCTTTTATATTCTAGCAAGCTTTTGGTTCCCAACTAGCTTTGCCCTCAGCCTTTCTTCTATTTAGCCGCAACGCAAGCATACCTACCTACCTCCTACCTGCACAATGGCCTAGTTAGTCCCCCCCCCACCGCGGGAATTTTCCGTTTCCCATAGCCCGCTTCCACCATGCGGACCTTGCAAGTGCTACGAGGGTTCCTTAAGGAAGCTACCAGCCCTATCTTTTACCCACCCCCATAATGTCGTCTCACAAGGACAAAGCGAACCGCCCCTATCAACACCGTCTTCCTCTTTGAACAAAAAAAGATGTTCATTATGTACCTCCCACCCTACCGTTTCCGAAGCTGACCGTGGTACCTCTCCGGCACGCCCTCTCTAGCACCCCACGCCAGGCCGCCGCAAAGGCCGCCGAGCTTGAGCAGCGCCGCCTCAACCACTTCCTCCGCGAAGCCGGCCGCGACGGCAACACGCTCGCCGCGCTGCCGCACCAGGCCGCCGACTCAAAAATGCGTAAGAAGGCGGCCAAAAAGGCCATGAAAAAAAAGATCAAAAAGATTATGGAGCCCCTGGTCGGGTCCTCTTCCGACGCCGCGGCCTGAGGGACATGATCCTTTTCCCATTATGATTGTTTTGCAGACAACGAGATTGCTTTTAGTTAAGTTCGATCTTGCCGCGCAGGGCCTCGCGTAGCGAGCCGACGCCGAGGGCGTAGGGGACTTGGGCGAAGCGGAGGCGCGCTTCG
>JNVV01000017.1:536847-550586 GCA_000733355.1 Falciphora oryzae
ATGGCTGCGGTGGAGAAATGCAAGCGCGGAAAAGGCCACAGGATGGTATCGCGGAGTGGCACGGGAGAAATCGATGATGACGGCGCTGGGATGGGCGGCCTTGTAATTAAGAGCCCCAGGCTCGGAGGTCGACGTTAAGCATTAGCAGCGAACATGCAGGCTTCAATGACCCGCTCGCGCCATAACGGAAGCCGAGCCGAGGAGGAACGGGCACAGCATTGGTTGGCCTATCTGCAAGGGACTTGTTTCCAATCCTGCCTGTCAGCTGAGGTTCAAGGATGCGATCCAGAGGCGTGGAGCGGTGGTGGTACCCTAGAAAGGCGGGGTTAGCATCGATGTTGGGAGATGCATCGCTGCGCACGTGGTTCTCGTCTTCGCTGAAGAGTCTGGGCGACGCGCAACATTGCACATGGACCTTGCGATGCAAGACGCGCTGTGGACGACCCGCGCTTGACATTCCCGCTCGTCAGTTTGAGCACTAGCCAGCTATTAGGGAGAGCCAAAGTAGAGGCGTTGTTGCGTGTCCCAGGGAGCGGCGGCGGCGGCGACGACAACGACACCGCCAGCAGAAAAGGCTTGACGATCACCCGTACACCTCTGTGCTCGGCGTGTCCACCTCTTCTTCGGTAGTAACGATCACCGCTCCATAGCCTCGCGACGCCAATTTCTGCCGAAAAAGCTTTTTGAGAAGGCGAGCGCCGTGTCAGTTGCGCTATGCAACTTTGGAGGCTGCTATTTGGCCCACATGAAAGGGGCACATCTTTACACAGCATGTCGCAGGTGGACAGGTGAAAAACGAACGTGGATTGAAAATGAAATCGAGGAAAAAAACAGAATAAAACTGAAGCGCTACAAACTTTGACAGATACAGCCGCTAAATCGTCCTAAACGCCCAAAAAAAAGTCCAGCCACCTCTCAGCAGCGGCAAGCTGCGAGAGCCGTCCTGCGGGAGCGTCTTGCAACGCCCCTCCCATCGGTCAAGCCCGGAGCCCCTCCATCTCTGTGCGGACACGATCAGCCCCTTAATGAAGCGTCCCAATCTAATCCCGAGAGATTGGGAGCGTGTAAAGCACGTCGCCGGTTTTGCGCCTGGGCTAGCGAGCCTCGAGGTGCTCGAGGTCGCGCTTGACGGCCCCAGGGTGCGGGCCAATCAGTTGGACCCCCCCCTTGTCCTTCCACCATTGACCCGTGCTCCCGCTCCGGTCCTTTGTAGAGCGCTTGGGCTCGCGAGCCTCGAGGTGCTCGAGGTCCCGCTTGCTCCCCCCGGGCGTCTTCACGACCCTGCATCCAGAGGCCGGGCACGCGGTGATGGGTATGCGCAAGGGATCCCCAATGATGCGACGGGCTTCGAGCTGCGTACCAGGTGCGGTGGGCTCGTCCCGGGCCGCGATTACGGGCGCTGCGGCGGCCTGCGTGGCTGCGAGGGCCAGGAGGGCGGTCAGGGCGGAGAAGTGCATTGTGGAAGCGGTGCGAAGGAAATAAAAACAAAAGGAGAAGGACAAAAGGAAAAGACAAAGGAAAGGAGACGATAAAAATGAAAAGTTGGAGATAGAAAGGTTTCCTGCAGAGCTGGATGGTGGTAGGTCGAATGGATGGGGAATCTCTCCTTTTTATGGGTTCGACTGCATAGACCATGGCGGCCCCGCCTCCGCGCAACCCACCACAGGGGTATCCATCACTGCTTGCGCAAACAGCGACCCCGCACGCGTAAAAGGAGACCCCCCGCCACATTCCAACTCACACATTTCAACGCGCAACTGCACCACGAAAACAAAACTTCCCAACATGAAATTTGTACCGCTGGAATTGCCAAAAGCAGGAGATTCTTATGGGTTATTAGCTATGATTAGTGGCTAGGATTGGGGTTAGTGGTTGCGGCTTGAGTTAGGGCTAGGATTCGGGTTATCGGGATTGTGATAATGGAATCGATAGCGGTAGTTGGAGGTTGGGCGGGGATTGGTAGTTAAACGCTGCATTTGCCCAATTGGAGGCAAGAATCGCTAGAAATTGTGGGGGCAGGGGGTTTCCTTTCACGCATGCAGGGGGCTGCTGTTTACGAAGTCGGCTTGCCTTCGAACCCCTGTGGCCCAAATTAGAACCTCTGTGCCTTGGCACCTTTCACCCGTCAAAGCACTGTTTTATTTTCGGGAGACGTGCTGCTTTTAAGTTTCGCCGCGAGCCTTTTGGCATGGGTGTTTGGTCCACATCGCGCCCCGCATGTCACTTTTTTCGCGGCATTTTCCCCAAAAGCGCATCATGCTAGATCGAAATGTAATTATTTTTTATAGACGTTCGGACGAGGACATAGGGAACCATGCGAGACGCCCCATTTATACTTGAGAATGCGGAGCCGGGGTTGTTTGTGCAGGCGAGAGCCAACGAGGACGAAGATAGGTGTCGCCAGCGACGCCATTTGCTATCAAACCCGGTCGCTGCGGTCGGGTCCTCGGCAACCACTAAACACTGCCGGACCGGAAGGTCCATAATGTTTGCCATTCTCTGGCGGATTTTTGCAACTCGCTGCAGGCTGCCGCCGGCGTGGGAGTCGTAACCGAAAGCCCGGTGCGGATGATAAAGGGCGTCTCGTCGTTGTCGTCGACGCATTGACGCACTGCTCGGTGCCAGGGTTCCTGCCGCGTAACGAGAATGAATTGATCTGATTGGTCTGTCTGATGATGCGCCTGGCAGCGTCCTGCCCAACACGTCCGTGCGCCTGACTAATCAAACCCGCATCACACCCCCTCAGGGATCGCCTTCAAATCCCGGTAGGGGATAAAATTAGGCCTTCCAAAGTCACGTGGCAGTCGTAATTGGGAGGGTAGGATCTGTGCCGGCCACCTCCGTGACGACCTCTAGGCCGGCCTCGCCCCCTGGCAGTGCGTCTTCCCTCTTTTCCAGGTCGATCTCCGTCTTTTCTGCCTGTGAGATTTGCAGGGAAACGTCGACAAGTCACAACTGCTGTAAAAATCCCTCCCATTTTGCTTTGGTGAGGGGTTTGGTTAACCCATCCGCCAGTTGGGAGTCCGTTAGGACGTATCCGGCCACTCGCCGGCCGATAGCATTACTACCACCCGCAGCGCTCACAACGCCCTACTGCCGATTGCCCGCTCGCCAACAAGGAGCGCCGGAACGCGGCCCGACCCCCGTATGCCTTCGGGTTTAACCTGTTGGCCGCTCGATAGCAGCACTATATCCTGGTGTAATCCCAAATCTTTGCAGGGCCAGGCCTCCGGCCTCCAACCTACTCCGAATACCATCTTTCTGCTCCCCCAATTGTATGCCCTCGACTGCTTTGACACTCCGCGATTCCTGTCGCAGTCTCCGACCCCTGTCCCAAGGGCTTGGAGACCGTCGCGGAGGGAATCGACCCTTTATAGATGTTGTGAGAGCTTTGTTCGGTTATTAATGCAAGGGGTCGTTCCCGAAAAAGATCAGATGTGGTCGTTCTCGATCATGTCAACAGGTCGTTCCGATGAAGACCCCGGGTCGGACCGAGGCGCCCCACCCCGTAGTGGGGCACTGCGCCGCTGGGCCGCAGCAAGGGCCAGAAAGGCCCGCTAAGCACGCGGAACGCCAAGAAGTCGGGATGAGAGACTTTTTAATCTCCGAATAATGACAGACAACACCAGGAATTATGATGAAAGCAGAGGGGATAGACATCCAGGGCCGCAATGTCCCGATTGCCCTCGTAGTTGCCGATGCGAAACTCATGGCGGACGGGGACGTACGGCTTGCCGTCATGGTCCATGTAGTAGGCATAGAGCTTCAGCTCACGCTTTAACACCTTTTGCGTGTCATCGGGCTTCCCGTTTTCGCTGTAGAGCCGCCATGCGGCCTAGTACATCTTGGCGCCCGGGCTTTGGGTGGTAGTGGCGTCTGGGCTCTGCGGGGAGTCGGGCGGCGAGGGGATGTAGAGGAGCTCGCCGGGCCGGAAGGCCATGTCGAGATCGCTGAAGCGGAACTTGCGCTGACTGGTGCCCGCAGCGTGGTGCTGGAGAGAATCGATGTGCCTCTTGATGAAATCGACAAGCTTCCCGGCGTGATGCATGGTGACGGGGGAGTCAAGCATGGGGGCCATGGGCTGCGTACTGAATCGCCCTCCAAACGCCGTCGAATTCGGGATCGTTGGCCTCAAATTTGCACATAGAAAAGTGGTCCCCCCTTAGGGACATCGCCCTTTCGTGTGGGATTTCCATTATAGCAGAGTGCCTGGGCACGATCTTGAGATTTGTATAGCGTTAGCTACCTCGCACTTTGACCAACAGGTTTGGGGGGTTGTTCATTATATATAAAAGGAAAGTATAATCCTTACTACCCGGCCGGTCGACTTGACCACATATTCCTCGATAAAGCTTACGATAGCGTACTTGGATGCAATCGGCCGGAAACCCTCAGAAAGACCCATAAGATCGGGTGAGTTTGGCCGCAAAAGGTTAAGGTAAGGGTTGGGATATGTTGACCTGGATACCACCATAGCCAAGAGCTTCGCGGCCTTACCCACGAGGTCCGCAACGTCCATTCCGCGGTGCGGTGTGCCAAAGAATACGATGACTTTGGTGTTGCCGGCAATGCTGCTAAACGATTCCTCGTTGTTTGCAATGCGCAAAGCCTGTGCGGATGAGGCGGGGGTGTCCATCGGCTCATTTGGCCTTGCTCCATCAATGACCGAAACGCAATAGACGGACCTGCCTGACAATGATTCCCCCATGCCATGTCCGATAAAGACAAGTGGGATATGAACGCTGTCTTCATCTTCTTGTTGATCTCTCAACCTACACAGCAAGTTGCGAGCATTTTCTTGAACACCTCCCATATTGTGAAGCCTGCCGACGAGACAGGCGTTGTATCCGTATGTCTTGATGCGAGTGTTTGGCAGCTTGCGCAAGAGCAGGTCGTTGAGCCACAGTGTCTTCGTCCCTGTGGGGGACTCGCTAGTCAAGGACTCGAAGCAGTCGCCTAGTAGGCCATGGACGGCGACAATCCTGAGTTGTGGTGAGTAGTCTCATGTTAGCAACAGTGCGGTCGTCGAAGAACCCCGAGGGGAAGGGGGCTTCTGCCCTACTGCAATGTGGGCTTCCCATGTATCGCTTCCCAATTTGGAGCAATTGGCGGAAGAGTAAACAATCCCGTGCGGTTGTCGTTGTGAGTCCGGCCGAGATTTCTCAGTTCGAATGGCTCCAATGATGATCCGACCCCGTCGTCGCCGCCCAGTTGCGATAGCTTGCTATTTTCCATGTCGCCCAAAAGCTCCTTGATTTGAGCCCCCTGCCAATGGTTCTCTGTTGCCGCCGCGAGAACTCTTTTTGTAACGTTAACCTCAGCTTTCCTCCGCTGAAGCAGAATGGCCAACACGGCCGACCCCTGCCGTCTATTGCCAGCCGCAGCAACGAGCACGTCTTCGGTGATTTTCACCTCGTCACCTCTGTAATCGAGCAGAAGGTTCATTGATGCCCCTCCTTCCCGGATGTTTCCTGCTATAGCTTTGGTCACGTCTTCGGTAACCTTGACCTCGTCCCCTCGGTGATTGAACAGGGTCCGCAAGACTTCGGCATCCAGGGAGCCCGCAATCCAAACGACTCTTTCTCGGCCCAGCGGCGTGCCACGTCGAAGGATAGCCGTGATTGCCTCGAGCTTTTCTGGTACCAAAGTTCCCTCGTCTTCGTACGTCGATGCTAACTCCTCCCTATTCCTGAGCGTGTCTGGATGGCGTGCTCCTTGTACGCACTTCCTGGTCTCTATCAGTTGTTCGAGTATTTCCTTTGCCGCTTTCCACTCATGCGATCGTCGATACACCCGTACGAGCCATTCTTTAGCTGCCAGCGTGCCAAGGTTCTCTCCTCCAAACTCCACCTCCTGGGCGTCGATAATCTGCCGGAGTGCCGCTGCTGCTTCCTGGTACTGTTCGCCGTCGTCCAGAACAGATGCTGCGTTCCACAATCTGTCCAGCTTGCTCGACTGGCGAGCCGGGATCTTGGTCCCCGGACACACCTGAGCCCGGAATCCCGCCACCGTGTCGTAGTCATCTCTGCGCTGCGCGCCTGGCTGTGCTGCTTCCCAGTCCCATACGAGCAGCATTCGCAGTGGGAAGCTTGCGACGGCGGCCTGCTCTTCCCCAAGAAGAGGAGTTGCGATTGCAATGACAGAGAAGTAGTCGCTACACTGCCTGATCAACGTAGGTCTTGCTGCTCCGGCCAGCAAGCACACCAGATCACCGACCTGGGCGGGCCTTGCCAAAGGAGGAAGCGTCCACCTCTGTGGCGTCTGCACGTCCAGGCGCCCGGACGTACCTTTCAACGCGACAGCGACCTGCTGCTGGTTGTTTCGATTATTCTGAATGGTCCAAGACACCTTGCCGATCACTACACCTCTGCCGCTAATGGCGGCCGTTTCTGTGTCAGACCACGCCTCGACCATAACCTGAGTGCCGAGCAGGAATGTCACGACGCGCTCCAGCAGGACACGCCACTGGATTCCATAATTCGGTGACAGATCGGCGGGCAGCAGGTCGGAGCTCATGCTGATGAGGGCGAACACCTTGTCGTGGCGGACGGTGGCCTGGCGGGAGTGGTACATGTCTATCAGCTCGCTCAGGGGCCGAATGGGGATGCGAGCCGGTTCCTTTCCCTGCTGAAACACTGCGCCCCCGATAAGGTACGTCACAGGACGGATCAGGCTCTGCAGGTCTGGAGCGGCTTCGTAGACGGGGTCCAACGCGGCCGAATTGAGAGCGGCGCTGAATGCGTAGCCGTCAATGCCCGTTGACCCGCATCTAACTAGAATGCTTCGAGCGGCGGCAACCTCTTGAAGCACCTGAACGAGTCTTCGTCAGCGTTGTGCCCGACGTCGAAGGGAAATGGCCTTGGAATTCTCACCCAGATACGCTCAAACCACCGCCTTCTCAACAACGCGAGCACTCCTTGTTTTGTTTCTCCACTGATCATCAACTCACTGCTATTACCAGACATTTCCTCAACGGCAACGCGGCGGATCTCCTGCAGCGCCCAATCGCCCCGCTCATCTCCCGCCTCGTCCAGCCAGACGACCACGCGGTTGGCATGGCTGTAGATGTTGGCCATGAGCCGAATCTGGTCCGCCTTTTCCCCGTCGTCGCCCTGGTTAATACACACGGCGTCCACCCACAGGATCCTCTCCAGGTGTCGGTTGCGGAGGTGTCGCAGTGCCGCGTGCAGGTTCGCCGTGACGGGCAGGTCGCGGCCGTCAATGGAGATGCTGTGGCGCCCGTCTGGCTTGCCCCAAACGTACGAGAGCGCTTCGTACAGATGGGAGTCATACCTCTTCTCTACCTCTCCTGGCCCGAGTAAAGGGTATTCGAAAAGCTGGCACTGCAGAGGCGCATCTTGTGTCGGGTGCGGCAGCAACCGCAGCAGGCGAATGGTGCCAGGTTTGAGGAAGGGAACATGGCGGTACTGGAGCTTGGAGGAGTTGTGATCACTGCGCTGGCCGAGAGCGTCGCTGCTAGGTGCTTGGGACATCGTAGTAGGGAAAACGAGGGCGGAGGGACTCGGTAATTCCAGTTGATACTTAAGGGTTTGGACAGGATACTGGAGCACAGCCAGTTGAAAAGGAAAAGGGGGGAAATGCTGGATCTTGGTTACGCAGCGAGCAGACGAGAATGGAGTTTGGCAGGGTACCGGACGCCTTCGGGCTGATCGTCGGGCAAGCCGTTGGGAATTAGGCAAACCTCGGGCAAGATCTTTGTTCTTGGGGCCCAAGTTGCAGGTCCCAATCTGGCCAATTGGATGGCGAAGCCTGACGAGCCAATTGCCGGCTCCGTTGGGATACGGAAGATGGATATCGGCTTTATGGACGACCCGAGCGCCGGGAAAGACTCGAGGTGCCACTGGAGTCAGATTGACAGACCGTGCCGCAGCCGACCGGATCGACACCGGCGCGGCCAACTCACTGCAGCAGCCACCCGGCGAGCCGGACAGATTGACAACAGATCAACTGCTGTCCGCGCCCGGCCCCACTTCGGCCGACCGCCGGTGCATTGTGCTTTGTTATGCACTACGCGCAGTTCACGCAGTGCAACGTTGGCGCCCGCATAGCGACGGCGACGTGAGCTCGCTAATTGATTGATTGATAGTACAGCGGTGGTGCGCGAGCATGTTTTCGGGTTTGATGTTATGGTGGCCGATAGGGGGGCCCGCACGAGCGCAGATGGCGCAGCGCCGAAAGCAGTTGGCAGAGCGGCTTGGGCGTTTTCCAACGTCGAAAGGTCGTTGCAGGTATCGAGCAACGAGCAGCTGAACCCAGCCAGGCCCTCTGGTGCTGCACCTCTCCAATTCAAGCACAACGTGCCCGCCAATTCGCAGCCTGCAAGGCTGCCCCCTGGCTCTCGAGAGCGGTTCCAGCAGCTGCCCCAACGGCCCGAGACCAACGGTTTGCTCCACCATGCCCGCCCCATCCAGGCGAAACTGCAGTGGAAGAGAAACTGTATACCCCGCAAACCCGCTGCCAACCGCTACAGTCCGACACTAGTAATTACATTGTAATGCCATCACCAACCGGAAAAATTGCACGGCCGCTGCAACAAGGCCCCGCTCCCTCGGGGCGGCGGCCTCATCGGGCACCTCGGACTCGTGGAGATGCACAAGGAAAGGCGTAAACGCAAGGATTATTCGCATGGAGAAGCGGCGGAAGGCGAAGGAGCGGGAAATGCGGACTGAAAGAAACGCGTCTTCCTTCATTCAAGCTCTACGACCACATTGCCCGGGTTTACGTTAAAAATCCTCGTCGTCTCCAGCCACGTGTACGCACAGCACCTCGTCCCCGTCCTCGTCCTGGAGCGCCGCTTCGGCATCCATGTCCCACAGATCTGGCAGGTCAGGATCCTCGGGCTTTAGGTCCAGCACCTCGGCCTCGTACTCTCGCGGAGACCCTTCCGCCTCGGCCATCACCTGGGCGTTCTCTCGCCTCCCGCCACCCTTAGCGTACAGGTCGCCGTTGCGGTAGTCTCGCAGCTTGTTGACGGCCTTGCGCTTGTACAGGATCTCGCGCAGGCGGTACGAGAAGACGAAGTCGTCCTCGATGTGCCCGGCCACAACCTGGCCCCACTGCGCCACCGCTTGGCCGCCAGCGCCCACCGTCACCGGAGCGCACAACGGCGTAGGGTTTGCGCTGAGGTGGAGGTGCTGGCCGCGGCTCTTCGCTGCCGTGATCATGTAATCGGTGCCGCTGGCGATTTGCACGCCCGTGACCATGTAGAGGTTGGAGCTGAAGCGGCTGCCCCGAAGCGACGCCTGCACCTCGGGCTCGGCGAAGATGGCGTTGATGTCGGCCATGTCCGGGCTGATGGTGACCGAGGTGAGCGTGCGAAACCGGTACGAGGCCGCCTTGCTGCTTTCGAGCTGCACACCCACGCCAGAGCCCAGCCCCGTGAAGGCAAGAAAGTTGCTCCATACACCGAACGCAAAGCCGGCGCGGCTGCTCGGGTTGCGCGTGGCCGCCTGCTCCTTCACCGCTGCTGCGCTGCTCACGATCCGGCGCAGCGTTTCCGAGTTGCGGCTGTTGAGAGCCATCTCGGGCGTCCGCGGCGACTCGATGATGTTTCCCAGGGCTATGGGGCCTGACGGCGGGCTGTCACGCGTTGGCGCCAGAAAGTATGTTTTCGGCATCGTCGTTTGGATCCCGTTGCTGTCCAGACGTCTGGGGAGGTGGTCGGGAGCGGAGGTCCTTGCAGTCCTTACCAAGTGCGCCGGACGAGTGCCCAGGCGCGCGGTTCGCCCACCCAGTCAGTTCGTGATGCCCTCACGGCCTCGGTTGCTTAGCCTCATTGGGGTAGCCCGGGTGCTGGCTCCGGAGGGTTCATGTTGTCACATGGAATGGCGCAGCTGAAAGCTGCAGACGCCGCATGATGCATATTCGCTCACACTAGGCAGCAGCCGGCGCCCGATGAGCCGGTGGACAAATTTGTGAGCCGCGTTTTTCGCCAGCAAAAGTGGGATCCGCGCATTCACTGCACCCCAGTCTCGTTTTCGCCTTAGCCAGCACAACCTGAGCGTATTTCGACTGCGTTCGCGTCAGCACTTGCGCTCCCGCGCCCTACATTCTCGGACGCTGCTCTCTGAGGTTCCATTATCTTGCTCGACGGGAGAACCATTTTTAGCATTACAGTTACGCCATTTTGCGCGGACGCCGATAGCACTCGTCCAATCGCGATGGGATCGGAGACGCGGAGTACGTGCTTCCTCCGCCGGTCCATACTAGCCAGTCATCTCGGGTGTTCTAACTTTCGTAGTGGAGAGGCGGCAACTGTTCGACGCCAAAGATGGCGTCGAGGGAGATGAAGCGTAAGTGCTGGCCCGGGCTTCTCGTTCAGGCCTTGCGCATTCGCTAACCCATCCTTTAGTGCCGCCGAATGGTTTAGAGACCTGGCTAGAATCAACGCGACTTTTGATGAGCAACGGATCGGGAGGTTTAAGCGCGTTAAAATCGCTACATTGGACACGGGCATAGATATGACAAACGACGTCTTCAACAATCCAACAGCCAGGGAGCGCATCAAGCAGCGCGAGGATTTCTTGCGCGAGGATCCCTCGCGGACCGACGCCCACGACAAGTGCGGCCATGGCTCGCACTGCGCCGGCCTGCTGCGACGAGTTGCCCCGGCTGCCGACATTTACATTGCCTGCGTCGCTAAGGACTTTAGCACGGGGCTGGACGCCGAGGTGGTGATTAAGGCATGTAAAGACTCTCTCCCCAGACGGCGAAGTTAGCACCACCGCCGTCGATAAATACGACCCGGGCCACTTTGCTCACATGCCAGCCCAGGCCATCGAACGAGCTTGCGCGCCCAAGATAGACAAGGCCGGCTGGGACGTCGACATCATTACCATGTCGTTTGGGCTCCAAGAGCAGATAGAGCCGGTCGAGGCGGCGCTGCGCGAAGCCCTCAACCATGGCAAGATCATATTCGCCGCCGCCTCCAACAGCGGCGCGCGCAGAGAGATCGCCTTTCCAGCCTGGGTCGGCGGCATCGTATGCGTCAACTCGGCTACGGGCGACGGCACACCTTCCACATTTAATCCGGTGGCCCAGCCCCCCAATAACTTCGCCATCCTGGGCGAGAACGTGCGCTCGGCCTGGATCTCTTCGCGGCCGAACGCTACCAGGCATGGGGAGACCAAGATCATGTCAGGCACTTCCATGGCCTCGCCCATCGCCGCCGCCGTCTTCTCGCTCCTGCTCGAGGTGGCCTTGAATCCCGCTGGAGACGAAGCCCGCCGCATCCTCGGGTACTACCAATCCAAAATGCGCAAAAGCGATGCCGTCCAAACGATACTGAAAAAAACATCAGACAACCGCGGCGAGTACACGGTCATTAACCTAAGGTTCCTCAAAGAAGTCGATGACCGGCTGGAGGTTGCCTACTGGATCAAGGACGCGCTGTGCGAGAGGTACGGCAAGCCGGGCGTCTCTGAGAGCCAACAAGGTAAGCCATTCATCCCTCATACCTGGTTCCAGCAACTAAGACCTTGCTCCAACTCCCCCGTCTCCGCAACCAACAGCCTCTCGCGCTGCCACCGTACCTCCTGCACAGCGAGAAATACGGCCGCCGCCGAAACCACTCCTTTTCTATACCCTGACCTCCAAAAACCATCACATCCGCGAAGCGAACTCCTACTGGGTCCACCTGACCCTGGACGCCTACGAGATATACGAAAGAATATACGAGGACTGCAAAGATCCCGGCAGCGGCTGGGTTTATTGTAAGTTTGTAATCTCGTCTGCCATTCCTCGCCCTGCCCCGCCGCTAGAACCCCTCAGGGCCTTCTTCCTAGTCTCACGGATGTGTGCTAATTCTGTTTGGGATGCGCAGACACCAGCTTTGCCCGCCAGTTCACCGGCACAGTGCCGGGGCCGAGCCTGGTCGAGTCGATGTGGGCTACTCTGCTCCGCGATAAGGGGAATATTACCGGCTCGAAGTACCCCAAAGGCTTCGCCATGGCAGTGCTTTACATGTTACACCTGAAGCGGTTTAGGCCGGAGCTGAAGCCGCTGAACGAGGAACGGAGAGTCGGCATTAGCGAGGGGCAGCGCTCGCGGCTCGAAGGCTTTGGTAACTGGGTCGGGTGCCTGTGCAAACCGAACCTCCAGTGTGCCGTGCTGTGGAACTTTGTCGGCGGGCGTGGTCTGCACCGCGGCGGCAAGCCTAAGTCGTGCCTGCTGGCTAAGTTTATCGACAGCGACGGGAAGGTCGGGATCTTCGAATCGGGCAAAATAGAAAGGGCGCTGCTGAAGAGAGCGCGGCAAGACTGGCGGGACAGCCTGAATAGATGACAGTTGCGTTTTCTCCGTCTTCCATGACGCGGGGGTTGCGAGGTAGATTTGTAACGGATTTGAGTTAGAGATCGAAAGGATATTAAAAGCAATGGACCTGCTCCGTAACCATCCGACGCGTGCGTCAAAGAAGGAAAAAAAAAAAAAAAAAACGCTAAACCCCCCCACCCCCAAGCTACCAAGTATGCAATTACTACCACCTCCCGCCATTCCCTCACACCATGGGCCAGACTGGAACAGCTTATGTTGATTAACCAGGCCTCCGTTAGGTTGTGGGCTTCGGCGGGTCCCCCTCTTCGCTCTACGCACCACTTTCCGCTCAAGCACCTGGCGCGCTCCTCAGCGAGCGGCCGTGCTCGTATTATCGCCCACACTTTCCGGCAGGGTTGCGGGCGCCCCGGGCGGCATTCTGGCCTGCTGTACGGGGGGTGGCCATGTCTCCCCCCTGCGCGGGCCGTCGTCCTCGTTGATAAGATTTTCGTGGTACTTGCGCTCCTCCATCCGCTTCCTCCACCACTCCTTCAACGCCGGTAGGACCTTCCAGAAGAAGGCGATGAGTAGGGCGATAAGGACGACGATGCCGCCGACGACGCCGCCGATTATGGGCCCTGTGTCGGTGGACGGGGCGGTGGACGAGGCGGTGGACGAGGCGGTGGGGGATGCGGTGGTGGAGTTGTTGCTCAGGGTGGCGCTAACGGTGCTGCTGGACGCCGAGGTGGTGGCGGTGCCGGCCCTGGTAGTGGTGGCCGAGAAGGCGGCGCACAGGGCCGTGCCGGCCGCGGCGACGTTGCCGATCTGGTCCGCGGGGCACGCGCCGAGGACGCAGGGGGCGGCGATGGACGCGATGGGGACCGCGGCGGTGCCGCACTGGCAGGCCGTGTCGGTGACCTGGCAGCCGGCGGAGGAGACGGCGGCGCTAATGCACGAGGTCTGGTCGTGGTGGGAGGGCGGATGTTAGTGTTAAAGTTCACTTGCCATTAAATGTTGGGACGGTGTAAGTGGTAGGAGGGAAGCTTTTACAGCGCAGGCGGGCATGCCAGAAAGGTTCTGGGCCAGGGCGCCAGCGGTAGCAGCGAGAATGAAAGTAGTCTTCATGTTGAGCGAGTTTGGTTGTGCTGGAAGCAGAGTAACAAACTGGTCCTGATGGCGAGCGAAGGGAGTGGGAGGTGTATTATTGTAAAATGTAATATGGGTAAGGATTCGGTAAAAAACCGCTCGTGGGGGAAAAAAGGGGGGAAAAGGATGCAGCTGAAAGAATGGATAGGCAAAACGGGCGGGAGTTATTTATTAACGTCGTTTTTTCGTCCTAGTCCCAGCATCGCCCTTTGATCGGCCGATGCATACGACGCCGACGCTGGGCAACGTACTTGGTTTGCAAACCCAGAGCCAGCAAAGTGCAGGACCGGCAGCTTTCAGCCCAGGCCGGGGGGCGGGGA
>JNVV01000017.1:550622-562301 GCA_000733355.1 Falciphora oryzae
CAGATGGCGTTTATTAGCAACAGAAGCCCATTCCTTTTCCGGCAGCGCCACCAGTCGTCCCATTGGCTGGGCCCGGCAAATGGGCGTTTGGCCAGCCCACTCCTTTATTCGCTGGCCCGCCGTGTTTTCAGCTCGTGTGAACCGGCCGTTTTCCTCCCCTTTTGGCTGTCGGTTCTTTGCCATGACTTCCCGGCCCCTCTCGCGAAATCCACGGGCATGCAATGTCACCACCTTCTCGTAATGCTACCCCTTCGGCTCACGCCACGGATCGGCTCTCAAGGGTGGTCCCGAGGACCCCCCCCCGCCCTAACCTGGCCTTACCCCTTTTCCAGCACACTCGCCGGCCGACAGCATTACTACCGCCCGCAGCACTTACAACGCCCCGGCGTGTATACGCCCTACAGCCGATTGCCCGCTCACCAACAAGGAGCGCCGGAATGCGGCCCGACCCCCGTGTGCCTTCGGGTTTAATTCTGTTAGACGCCTCGATACCAGCACTATAGCCTAGTGTAGACAAGCTTAGGTAGCGCTAGCACGTCGTATGCCCCTAGGGAGGCAGGGACTGGTAGATCCCGACTGAACGACGTTAAATAGACTCACTCACTCACTCCTTGTATTGGTGGTTCTGGTACACCTCGAGTTCCAGGCGCGGGAAGTTGCCGCGGATGGTGGATATGTTGTTATAGCCCTTCGCCAGCCCGAAATTACAGAATTTAACGTAGATGCCGCCCGAGTTTCGGTGTTGGACCAGTATGTTTCCCGACTTGATGTTTCGATGCATAATCGGCGGGTTGCTTCCGTGCGAGTACTCCAAGGCCGATAGGCATTGCTGGAGAATTGATACACATTAAGCAGCTGAGATGTTAGTGTGCTCGGCTAAGGATTCGCAGGGAACGTATTCCAGCTGCGGTCGTGGTTGGTCCTGCGTGAGATCGGACTTGAGAAGCTTCACAACGTGAGGTTGAAGATGTGTTTGATGTTAGAGCAAAGGATGGCATGGTAACGATCGTCGTGGATGCGTATGAACTCGATGATATCGTTTGCAGCGGAAAAAGGAAAAAGAAAAAAAATTGCACAAAAAAAGGAAGAAGGGAAACAAGCCACCGCGCTGATTGCCTCACAACAATGTCTAAACCGCCTACTCGAAGTCGTCGAGCGAGTCGGCCTGGACCCTCTGGGCGATGGCGGCCATTTTGGGGAACAGCTTCTCCGAGGGCCGGAGGCCGCAGACCTGGGCGGCGACCTGCTCCGGGTTGTTCTCGGCCATAACACGGGCCAGCTCCTAGCTCTCGGCGTCCTCGTCGACGCTCTGGGACCGGAAGGCCATCTCGGCGGCGTCGAAGAGCGCGCTGCAATCCTCGCCCTTTTCGGCCAGCTCGGCGGCGCGGCCGACGAAACGCTCCTTGCGGCTCAGCTTGCGGAGGGGCGCACGGCCGACGCGCTCGATGGCGTCCCCCAGGTGGGGGTTGCCGATGCGGGCTAGAATCTTTTTAACCTAGGCCTTCTAAGCCGTTTCGTCGATGCCGTACTTGACTGTAATAAGGATCGAAGTGTTCTCGAGCGCCCGGCGCACTTCGGCGTGGATTTCCTTATTCTGCAGCGCGTTGTAAACGGCCCGCTTCTGCTTGTTGTACCCGTGGTAGGCAGCGGCCGCATGGTCGTTATTAACGGTGTATAATTTACGTTCGATGTAAGGCTCGTGGTGGCCGACCCAATTAATGCCCTCGATGGCCGGCGGGCTGTGGTCTGCGAAGGGGGTGCGGTCGACGACCCATTCGTAAAACTTCTCCAGCTTAACGCCCAGGCCAGCATGGGGGTTCTAAGCCGGCACGATCTTGTCGATGGCAGAGTTGGCGAGCCGGGCGCAGTTAGATATGTCCTCGAGCCTGTGCTCCGGGGTGTGCTCCTTAATGAACCCGGCCAAGGTGTCGGTGGCGCCGATGGCGTTCTCGCAGGCAATAACGGCGGCAGAGGCCAGGTTAGTTGGCCTCCTCTCCAGGCCCCTGGCAATAACAGGGGCGATGAACTTTAGGATGTTGGGCCCGACGGAGCAGGTGATGATATCGGCAGTGGATAGCTCCTGGATCGGCTCCTCCTCGTGGGTCCGCGAGTTGATGGCCCGGTAGTTGGTGATAATATTCTCCTCGGTGCCCTTGGCGCCGACCTCGATGACTTTGTACGAGGGCTGGGTGTTAAGGACGTCGACAAGCTTGTCCGTAACATCGGCAAAAACGACCTCATAGCCAAAGTTGTGCAGGAAACAAGCAACGAAGCCACAGCCAATGTTTCCAGCACCAAAGTAGACGGCCTTAGCGTAGGTAGCGTTTGATGGGGACATCTTGTCGAATGTGTGTGTATGAAGGTATGGGTGTGCTGGTTGGCGCTCCGGTCAGGGGCCCGAGTTTCCCGACTGCCCGGTATTCCTTGGAGCTCCACCCACCACGCCGTTCCCTCCCTGTACTACCGTATTCTGTATATTCTTGCGGTACGGGCAAGGAGGGGAGGGTTTCGCCCTGGTTAGGGGTGCCTCGGCTCTAGGCTTCCCATACACGCGCGTAGCAGGCCGTCGACTACTTTTTATACGCTTTTCGAGCGAGATGGAGTCTGGATATTAAATAAGCCTCTTCCCCCCGCCGCTATTAACATGCCACCAACCACAAATTTCAAGCTAAAACAAGCAAAGAGCAACAAGATATATATAACCTCAACTCCTCTAAAGGCTTTTGCTCTTAGCTAACTTAAAAGCTCGGGATCCCTATAAACAACCACAACATCTACTCATCTGCTCCCCTCCCGGTACCAACGGGCCCTACCTTACAGCACACAAGCAGAGCCGGGACCCGACGATAGCTTCAAGGCTACCAGCGCCGCCCTTCACCATATTCGCCATGTCCCAGCACCAGAACGCCTACGCGCCCGCTCCGCGGGCCCCGAGGCAGTACTTCGGGACCAGCAGCGCCTTCAGGCCCGAGGCCAACCCGGACGAGGACTGTACCAAAATCTCAGATCTGGCCGAGCGTCGGAGGATACAGAACCGCATTGCCCAGCGTAACTACTGTATGTTGCCCTTCTACCCATCTACGGGATACCTAAATCGAGGCTTCTCACAGGCCTCAAGCTAACCCGCCATATATACAGGCAAGAAGCTCAAGAAGCACCTTGTGAACCTGACAAGGCACGCGGGCACTTGGGCGGAAACCCGTCCGGGAATGAGAAGTCGACCTCCAGCAACGGAGGCAACGCCAACGCCAGCGACGGCGGCAACAACAGCAGCAGCAGCAGCAGCAGAAAACTCAGGCCGCGGCTCCATTAACGCCGCCCAAGACCTGCCCCAAACAATTCATGCCCCCAATGCAGCCCGAGGACGAGGCCCTTTTCCCGCAACACTACGACGTGGGGGAGAGGTCGCAGGCGCCGCCCCAGTTCTTCCACGCCTACGCCTGCCCCGCCCCTGAGGCTATGATGATGGCGTCCTATGGGCACGGTGTTCCTAATCACCACCAAGGTGGTTCGTCGACTGTCAAGGTGCCGCCCGGGTGAAATGGCGTGCCCGTTACTCCTCTAACCCCCGGTTAGAACACGAAAGAGGCTGGGGCGCAAATGGACAAACGCGCGGATATTCTCAAATGGAACAAAAGCAAAGAAACTTTCAAATCAAGGCTACGCTAGCTTAAAAACAAAAACCAAAACCAGCCGCTCAAATAACAATGCGCATCCCCCCCCGAAGCCCATACGCTACCGGGTCAAACGGACTTAGCAAGAAGCATAAGGGGAGCCGCCGCCGCAGACGGCGAGATAGCGCATGCCGGACCCGGGAGGGGGAGATCCCTTCCTCCTAGGCTGACGGGTCTCGAGCACGGCGGCCTCGTCGGCCCCCTCATCGGCCTCCTCATCCTCGGCCCGCTTCTCCACGGCGGAGGACTCGTCAGCCTCCTCCTCAAGGAGCGGGGCCTCGCCGGCCGTCTCGTCGGCGACGTCGCGCTTCGTGACGGGGCGGGGGGTGCCGGCCCTGTAGCTCACGGGCTTTTTGGTGCCCCGCGGGGTCGGGAGGGGCACAGAGCCCTCCTCGACCGCCTCCTCGCCGGCCGTCTCGTCGGAGACGTCGCGCTTCGAAGTGGGGCAGCGGGCTCCCGTCGGGCACACCTGGGGATGTCCGAAGAAGCCCTTGCAGGTCCGGGCCTGGAGCTCCCCGGTGTCCTGTCATGCAAAACGGCGGGGGGTGGCATTGAACGGAGCCAGAAATAACATCGATCGACACCAAAGTTAAACTGAGGGAATTCAGCAGAGTGGGGAAGGCGCGCTGCCGGGGGTTCGATGCACGGGCTCCGCGTGTTCGTGCCTGGCGCGACCGCTCGACTCGTGAAGGTGGCCCCGCTGTGCCCAGAATAGGTGCTTAGACCAGGCGTATCCATAAAGTTAGAAGGGTCAAGATGGCCAAGACCTGCCAGAACGGGAAATCCAGCCGGGTACCCCATGTTGTGGCTTTGTTGTTTCCATGCGACTCCATGAAACAGCAGGGGAAGATGGAGGTTTGCGCATGCACGCAGCGCTGGCTGATGCGGTTCTCGCTTGGACAAATCGGGATGGATTCATTTCCCCAACTCCCATGCTATTCAATAAGCTGCAGCAGAGTCTCGGCGTCCAAAACGACACGCATCATAGGAAACGTCTGGTCATAATCCGGAGGCTCGGCGCCAACATCCTCAGCAAACGTCGCCACGCCTCGCACGTACGTGGTGGCCTTGCCTCTTGGGTTGTTCGGGCTGTCCTGCTTCGGCATCGTGCGCACCAGAAGGGCCTTGGAGCTGTTCCGGACGCGGCAGAGCATGTCGCCCGGGCGGGCCACGCCCGGGACCAGCGCCAGCCGGATCCCCGGCGCCGTCGGCTCGTGGGACACCCTGCCCCCCTCGAGCAGGCAGAAGCGCGGGAGGAAGGCCCCCGAGGCGGGCGGGCGGCCCGCAAGACGGCTCTCGAGGGACAGCCGCTCGGCCCACTGCGCCGCCTGGAGGGCGGCGTGCCCAAACGTGTCGTCGGCGGCACCCGGCATGTGCGGGCCCGCGCGGCTCGAGCAGAGGTTGAGGATCCGGTATTCGTCCAGCTGGAGGAGGGAGGCGAAGAGTTTGTCGTTTGCGTAAAGGGCCTCTTCCTTGTCGGTGGGGTTCTCAAACGACTTCTGGACGCCACAACCATGTCAGATCAGGTTGTCCCCATCCATGACTTTGTCCTCCTGTACACGATACCGTCACCGACGCAGCCTGGCGCCTCTTCTGGAACCCCGACGACCCTATTGCGTCCATTACTATCACGCCGGAGTGCTTCAGCCCGGACTCGCCGCAGCCCCGCGAGACGTATATCCACCGAGGCCCCGACGGCACCGAAGCTTGACACCCCGTCGCAAACGAGCCGTACACCATCAAAAGGCAGCTTCCGTGACTTTGGGCATCGGCCCGGTCACCGGAAAGGCTGGTATCTGGTGGGAAGGACATGTCGATGATAACTACATGGACGACGAGGAAGGTCGGCCGGCCAAGTGTGCTTGCTACGGCGACCTCGGGCCCGGCGAGCCCGCAGACGTGACCGTGGTCCCGTCCTCCGGCAACTCGTACGTTACAGTGCACGACGTCGTAAAGACCATGCACGATTTGCTACGCCGGCACCGGGGGGTGTTATGGGCGTCGTTAACTTCGCACGCGAGATGTATCCCAGACCCGCACCTGCCGCCAGATGAAAAGCTGATGATCATCACCACTATAGCCCACAGTATCTATGTCCTCAAGGAGGACGACGCACTTGAGTTAATGCGGAAAAATCGGCAGCACCTATCGTCTTAAAAAGCTAGCGCGTGAAAGGCACTGTAGCTTTCTCGCATGCGTGGTACGGTCAGGCGTGGAGAAGAGTGATTCAAGTTTACCTTGGCTTCAGGTGAATGCAACCACTCTCAAATTGCCTCTCCATAAATATCATAAAGAAACTCCGCACATCACTGTACTTATGTTGGAGCTTTCGGGCCGGGGGGACAATATCGGGAACCCGTCTTGTCGCCGGCGATCGGGTGGACCTCCCGCCTGGACCAGCTCCCCCGGCGCGGCCGCGGATCACATATGTAGTGCGCGCCATGGGCCACAACAAGCTCGGGCGCTGGCCGAATCAAGCAATTGAGTGAGTGGTCCGAGCATCGTGGACCAAACGCGCGTCGACGACGAGCGGGAGAGGGAGCAACAGCCAGACTGATACCGTCTGATAGGTGGGGATTGACTGGCCTGCAACACGGGAGAGCCAACGGACAATTGACGGTATGCAACGGCGGGATCACTCGCGATGTTGTAAACGTGCTTGGCAAGTCTACCGCCAAACCCCTTGGACTTTTCGCGGGGTTTGTACCCGTGTTTGCCTTTCAGCTTACATGCGCAGACTTCAGGAAATCACAAAAGACGAAAACCCTCTCTTACGTTTAGCATTACGCCTCACAAAGTACGACCTGACTCCGTCATGGCAGCAAATTAGTCGCGGCGTACAACAGAGACTGGATCGAGCGGTGAAACGGAGTCGGCCGAGTCCATCTCCGCCCATGGACTCCCCCTGAGGCCAAAAGAAAACGGCCTCGCTTATAAGGGGCTCTCGCTCGACAGCAGGGCCTTGCACCTCGTCCAGATCGAGCCTTCAGCCCATTTGCATAGTCGGACTACCTGCCGCCTCGCAGTCGTTTCTTTGGGCAGGCGGCCCATGTACCAGGCCTTCAGCTGCGTGTGGGGGGCACCGACACGGCCGCCGAAACCTTTGGCGTAAACGGCGACGCCTTCCAGGTCGGCAGCAACCTGTTCGAAGCACTCCGGTTCCTAAAATATAAGCAACAGGATGCCGCCACCAACAGGGACGACTTCTGGATCGACGCCATCAGAATTAACTAGGGAAACGTCGACGAAAAAAACGCGCAGCTGGGCACAATGGGGCAGATATACTTCAGGGCGAGCTCCGTGCTCGTGTGGCAGGCGAAAGGTCTCGGCTTCCCTTGCCGTTGATAAATCGGCAGGGAGAATCGCTTAAACCACCATACGAAATCGTCATGTCATCACTGCCGAGCGAAAAATGCAGCTGCTTAAAAATCTGGACTGAGATAGGCACATCCTTCCTCGTACTTATCAATTCTTAGCATTGTGCTATTAGTGCACGCTGCCAAATTGCATACAATTCCTTAACACCCACCATTTCAGCGACATAATAGAAACAACCACGCCCGCCAACGGTGCTGCCGTTGCCAATATCCCCCCTAGCTAATAAGGTGGCACAATACGCCATCCTCGGCGGCCCGCCGGCCCGGAGGAGCGCAATGCTGCCGCCCCGGCCCCCGCGCACTACAGCGCAACCGATGACGCCGTCCCCTTTGCGGAACGTCCAGCGCCCCGGCGTTTTTACGCCCTACAGCCGATCGCCGGCTCACCAACAAGGGGCGCCGGAATACGGCCCGACCTCCGTGTGCCTTCTGGTTTAATTTGTTAGCCGCCTTGGTAGCAGCATTTATAGTCAGGTGTCATTAAGCTCGTATGCCCCTTGATGGGCAGGGACTGGTAGATCCCGACTTACCGACGTTAAATATACTCTCTCTCCGCCACAGACGACTGGAGTGCGGGGGGGCTGCGACGTTGCGGTAATTGGTTGGGTCCGTGGGGCAGGGTCCGGTGCGCTGGATATGGCTTTCTAGAAGCTTGCAAAGCTTTGCAGAGCTTTCACTTCGTCTCCCCAAGGCTCGCCGACGTTCCACTGGCGGCCGGTACCCATGCCCCAACCTCCGACACTGTTTCCCGCCGTATGCGGCTGCACTGCAGCATACCCAACACCACCCGCGACCAGGCAGGGGCCGGTGCTGCTCGATGCAGCCCTAGGATACGATTCACCCGGACTTCCGCCGATCATCCGGATTTCTGCCGATGCCCCGCAACCTACGAATCCATCCCCCTGTATAGGGTATGGCTTGCCGGGGCGGTGTGCCTCTTTTTCTCTTTTTCCAAGTACACCATGCATGTGACCTATATAAAAACGTTTGAGCGAAGATTGGCGACCCCGGTCTCGAAGACAGCCCCAAGGCTTTTCTTTCCTCATTTTCCCAATGAACAAACGGATGTAATCGTTCCTCCGGAATCTCGTCTAGAGAAAACGACGGCATGTCTACAATGACCGAGACCGTGGCCGCTGCCGGGGCCAGGCGCGTGGATGGCGATTACGAGCTTCAGCCTACTGTGCATAGCCGGCGGCTGCAAAGTTCTGTCGCCGCAGCGGACAGCAACCTCCCCATTGCCTCCGAGGACGGTAGGCCGAATGGACCAAGAGCCCCTGACGAACCACCGCCGCTAGCAAAGGTGCCGTACCTGAAGCTGCTGGGCTGTGGTTTCTCCTTCTTCTTTTCCGGCGTCAATGACGGCACGCTGGGCCCTCTAGTACCTTATATCCAAAACACCTTCTCCATCGGCCCGGGCGAGATAGCGATCATGTAGGTTCCACGGCCTCGGCCCAGCAACAGCCACCAACCCGCCGTGGAGCTGACAAGGACAGATACGCGACCTCGTTCTTGGGCTGGTTCCTCGCTGCATTCATGAACCCCTTCCTGTCGGACGGGCAGCGCCACGTGACGCTGGGACGTGTCCTGGCCCTCGGCGCGGCGCTGCAGCTCGTCGCGCAGGCCCTGCGCTCCGTCCCGCCGCCGCACCTGTCCCTGCCGCTCTACGCCGTCAGCTTCTTCGTGCAGACGCTCGGCATGGCGCTGCAGGACGCCCACTCCAACACTTTCGTCAGCGGTGCCGCCGCCGCCGCCCACCGCTGGCTCGGCTTTATCCACGCTTCGTACGCGGCGGGGACGCTATTGGGCCCCCCTATCGCGACAGCCATCGCTGCCCCGGGCGGCCAGGTCTTGGGCGGTGCCTGGACGCGGGTGTACTTCGTGCTGCTGGGCCTGGGCGCCCTCAACATGGTCGGGGTCGTGGTTGGGTTCTCCGGCGACCTCTGGCGGCGGACACCGGCCGTCGAGGGCGGGCCGACGGGTGGGACGACGGCTGATCGCGCGTCTGCGGGCGATGGCGACGGTCGCACCAAGACCTCCGTAGCCATGCAGGATCTGCGTGACCTGCTCAGCCTCCGGTCGTTCTGGCTGCTTAGTCTGTTCTATTTCTTCGAGCTGGGAGCCTGGTTGGCGGCTGGGGGTTGGGTTGTTGAGTACCTCGTCAAGGTGCGCGACGGCGAGCTTTCCAAGATGGGGTACGTGCCCACGGGATGGAACGGCGGCCTACTGCTCGGGCGTATCCTGCTGGCCGAGCCGACTTTCCGACTCGGCGAGCGGCGCATGATCCTGATCTATTCAGTCATCTGCACGGCTCTCCAGCTCGTCTTCTGGCTGGTGCCCAACATCATCGCCAGCGCGACCGCCCTGAGCATTATGGGATTCCTGTTCGGGCCCTTCTTCGCGACGGTAGGGATACGAGCTGGCAAGCAATAGTTTTGCGTGGTCGAGAAGCCGCAGTGACTGACGATGCGGCCATGAGGGCGATGCAGGGCGTCTCGGTCGGCTCCAAGCTCTTTCCGCGCAAGGTCCGAGCTCAAGGTCTCAGTAAGCATTGCACTTGTCTTCCCGATCCCCCGCGCTGGTGGCCATGCGTGGTGGAAAGTTGGGTGGCTGTTCACGATGGCTGATATTCAACGCTGCGTACCCCAGGCTTCGTCTTTGTTGTGGCTCAAGCTGGAGGAGCCTTGTTTCCCTCACTCACTGGCATCATTGTAAGTTGATGGCAACCTCGCCCGACCCTCAAATGCAGACGCTGACTCCGGAAAATGACAAGGCCACCAGAGCTGGTGTCCAGGTTCTCCAGCCGATCGTTCTCGCCCTCATCATCGCGGGAGGCCTGTCATGGTATCTGATCCCCAAGGTCCCCAGGGATACCACGCCAAACGAATAAACGGCCAGCCTGGGGTTTAGTAAGGTATCTTTGGGTGGCTTGCAGCTGTGCGTATCCAGCCTAGAGTTTAGGTAAGACGGGGGATAATTGGGGGAGGGCTGGACAACTGGCCGGGCGCCATATGTCCCCGTTACAAGGAAGTGACGACGTTTGTGCAAGCCGCTCGAAGTACCTCATACTTGGGGCTACTTTGAGGTTGGGAAAAGCGAGGAGAAGAAGCTGGGCTTTGCGAGTGTCCCGTGGCGGTTCAAAAGAAGTCCTGAAGCTGGGCTCTCAATTCAGAGCTGGAATTCAGTCGTGTTTTCTGGGCAGCAATGCCGACAAAATTCGACCGAAGCGTTGCAAAGAGGCACTGCCAAGCATTTGTCTCAAAATCCCAACGGACAACCTAGGCTCGTTGCCGTTGTCGAGACCCTCAAGTCGTCCACGTTGATTTGCTGAACGGGACAGATATATGAGCAGAGGAGAAAGCGAATGCGGGATCGCGGAGCATAAGCCCCAAGAAAAGGAGGAGGTCGGGAGACGAGGATGAGGAGAGTGGCGTGGCAGACACGTTTTATAGGAGGGGTTTTAGCAGTCGTGACGATGTGATCGGCCAGGAGGACGACGATCCTCCCCGCGGCAGGAAGCGCTGTCGACAGGGTCCTGGTCTGACCCGAGCGACTACGGCGCTCATGGTACCAATGCAGACCTTTCTTTCCCATCCATGGCTTCACGCACAACGGACGGCAGTTCCCATGCCAACTCTCTCCCTATGACTCCTCTTCCCCTTCAAGACGTCTGCAACGGTATTGACGCCGGGTCAAATCCCGAAGAAAAAGGACCGGGAGCCTGCTCCGGCCCCAGGGGACTGAGCTCACTGTCCTGTCACAGGTTGGTCACAGGTGATTTAGCCCGAGTTACCCTTTGGCATTTTTTCATCACTCGCGTAAAGTTGCCGCGGGTCAAGCGGCAGCGCCACACCCCGTGCTCCTAGAACCCGTCTGCTTCCAGGCACCCAGCGCGTCTGGCAGGCGTCGAGTCCCAGGCTACGGCTGCGCAGTCGTCAATCCGTCTCCACCGGCCGCCCTTCCCTTGGCTGCCTTGCATGACTCACCAGCTCAGATGCTGGGTAGAGGGCATTATGCGTAATAAGACAAGGTCGCGACCCGGCCTCGGACGCGCGAGGCCAACGGTGGCCGGAGTAAAGGCTTTGGCCCGGAAAATGGCCCGAAACGTCCGTAACGCGTGGTTCGAAGATAAGTTTCCGGCACGGTATAAGGTTATAGGCCTCCCGCCGGCACCACAGCATGCACCCGAAGCTTTACAACTCCACCGGAGTGCTTTGCAACGGCTGGTAGCTGCACGTACGGGCCACGGGGATTTCGATTGGTACCATCGAAAATTCAAGCACGAGGACGACAATCCGTGCCGTTGCGGAAAAAAACAAATCCCCTTCCCACCCTGTATTTTACAAGCTGGTTAGGGCGTTAAAAAACAAATGGCCCGTAGCGGACCCCGCCCCGATATTTGACAGGCCCGGATATTGGAAACGGCTATTTTAAAAGCCCCTCCTTTTTGCTTCATTCGTCGAAGCTACTAACTATTTTACTATCACTAGGCGATAATAATAAATTTTAAAAGCCTATGCATTACCTTTTCCTTTTTCCTTTAGTTATACCTTTTTTTCCTTTTATCCTTCACTCCAACCGGACCAACAGTAGGCTCGTTGGTCCCCCGCACCCACGGCCGGGCCCAG
>JNVV01000017.1:562678-608553 GCA_000733355.1 Falciphora oryzae
CCTTTTCCGGCACACTCGCCAGCCGATAGCATCACTGCCACCCGCAGCGCTCACAACGCCCCGGCGTTTTTACGCCCTACAGCCGATCGCCCGCTCACCAACAAGGAGCGCCGGAATGCGGCCCGACCCCCGTGTGCCTTCGGGTTTAACTTTGTTAGCCGCCTCGATAGCAGCACTATAGCCTGGTGTAAATAAGCTTAGGTAGCGCTAGCACGTCGTATGCCCTTAGGGAGGCAGGGACTGGTAGATCCCGACTTACCGACGTTAAACAGACTCACACACACACACTCTCTCTCTTTGCTCCCGCCCCTCGTTTGTGCTTCCCTCCAGCCGGCTTATGGCCGCCTCCTGGTTATGTGCGCGGGAGCCTGCATCGCTAGCCTGCCGCGCCAATCCCTGTCGGGACTCAAACGACCCAAAATCCGCTGGTGGTGTCGGTGGCACACTCGACTCTACTAAAACGGTCGCTATAACGGTAACGGCGGGCGCCTCCGACCTCCTGTCGTCCTCGAAAATGTCGAGGAAGCGCGTGCCTTTAGTGACGATCTTAAATGCCCTCAGGATCATCTCGTCGACGATGTTAACGTCCTCGCTCGGATCAGGCTGCCGCTGGTGCTCCTGTAACCTTTTGGCCGTCTTGACCAATGCCGAAAGCTCCGACAGCAGCGATTTACGGCTGCGGCGTAGGCCCTCATGGCGCTGGATAAGGGCCGACTCCCGTGTTAGGCAGTTTGTCCTCTCCTGCTCCGGGAGAGTCAGTTAGCATTAAAGCCGGAGAATTAAGTAGTTTAAAACGCCATTCCGGAAAAATCAAACCGTGGCCGCATGGCTCAGGTGTGTGTAGTAGTAGATCCGGCTAATACGGCGGCAAAACGGAACATTTCCAAAAGGCGGGAGGCATACCAAAAGGTACCGCACGCCAGCGATGATCCCCTTTATAAATTCCTGGTCTCTAAAAATTTCGCTGTCGTTAACGGCCGTGCTCCTTAGGAGGTCCCAGAAGTTGAGCAGGGCCTTAAGCAGGTTACGCATCTCATCTGGGTCGTAGGCTTCGCAGTAGTTAGTGGGCAGCCAGCCGCGCGCGCCAGACACGAGCAGGGTGCCGTCGGCCCAGCCGTTGGTGTGTATCGAGTGCACCAGCACGACGTCCCCTTCGCTCAGCGTCAGCGTCACGGTCGAGTCGGATATGGTGTAGGTCGGTTGGAATTGGGAGAAAGCCCGCAAAAAGTTGTGGAAAACGGGCGGCGGCGGGCTGACCGCCATCGGCGGATCTTTTTGCGAGACATTGGGCGCCGCGGGCGGAGTAGCAGCAGCACCGGATCTCGAGTCGGCGCTATTTATCGTCGAGGTATCGGCGCCCAGCTCGGCCAGCTGCCTCGCGACCGCCTCGTGCCCGTTCTCCTCCTCTCCCAGCACTCTTTTTCTCGTTTCCATCATTTGCACCTCTAGCGATTCGGCCTCCTTCCACCGGCTCTGGCCGCTATACGTCGACGCCAGGTTGCCCATGCTGGTCAGCGTGTCGGGATGCTCCTCTCCCAACACCCTCTTTTCCATAAGGCCTCCCTCTGCGGCAGTCTGGAGAGCGGCAGGGTCCATCCCCTGCTTTAGTAGCAGCTCTACGGTCTTGTCGTGGCCGTTCTCTGCCGCTAACAAGAGCGGTGTTTTGCGTTCCTCATCCCCACCTACTTTGTTGTCGTCGTCGGCATCGTCGTCCGTTTTCTCCTCCTCTGCTTTCTGTTGCCCGTCGTCGTCGTTCTCCCTGGCAGCCCCAGCCCCGCCTGCGAGATCTAGGGGGCCTTGCAGGTTAACCAGATCCCCATCCACCACATACCTTTTGGGACCGTCAATGGGCGAACCGGCTTGTGGCGGTCCCGAAGCACCGGCACCAGCAGCGCCAGTTGTGGATGGTTCTGCCGGTGGCGGGTCGAGGCCGGCAGAGATTGCGTCCCAGTCATGACCCTTGTCCGCCGGGGCTGGAGCGGCGTTTAAGTCGATGAGATCCACCTCCCCCTCTTCGCCCGCATTTACCTCATCCCCCTCCTTCCCCTTTTCCTTCTCCTCTCCACCGCCATACTTGGCTTTGCTGTTGTCTTCGAGATTCTTGGCGGCCTGCCCAACGCAGTAGTAATCGACGGGGTCGGCCCGGTTCCCCACGCTCTGTTGAGGGGCGCTCACGTATCCCGGGTACGTCTGGGTGCTGGGGGGGATTGTCGAGGACTCGGAGGGAGCGTGGGTCGTCCGGTACTGGTCGAAGGTCGCAGATAGCCCGGAGAAGGTCCTCGAGGTCACGACTTGGCTCTGGGTTCTCAGGCTGCCGACCCCGGTCCAGGGGCCATATTCACTTGATTCGGGATCGGAGGTATCCAACTCGGCAGCGCTACCCCGGTCGCCTTGTCGCCTTGAAGACTTATCCTCGGATTTGTCGTCGAAATAGCCACCCTCGTCAAAGTAGCCCGTGTACTCCCTAAGATTCGCTGGCGTAGGTCCAGAGTGGTCGGCCCCATCGTAACTGCATAGTTTCAGCTCGACCTCTTCCCCATCCTGAAAGGCCGGCTCTCGGATCCAGCGGCCAAACGGGGTTTCAGAGTCTTCCTCGTCTGGAAGCTTCCATTTTCCAGGTTGCTCCTTCAAGTCGTGCATTTCCGGCTTGGGCCATGGAAGAGCGCGAAGAGCGAAGTCGTAGGCCTCTTGCAGAACGTGGTCGACAAGGTCCGGTGCATCTTCGGGTCCATAGGATGAGCAAAACGGGCATGTTGTGATTCCCATCGTTTGAACAGCAGACCAAGAGAGAAGGGTGGACAGGGAGTTGTCCATGAGCTCGTCTTTGTGATTGGTCTGAAGGTGAAGCCCCATGGTCTCCATCGTGGGCTGTTCCGCGTCGTCGCCTTCGCAGAACGGACACTGCCACCGCGGCAGGTGGCTCTTTTTCACATGCGTTTCCCACTCCTTTCGTGTGCAGAAGAGCAGCTGTGGTGTAGGACAGTTTTCGGCGATGCAGGTGTAAGGACACAGATCCTCGACGACATGCTGCCTGAATGATATTTGTTAGGAGTCGCCATAAAGGGAAGAGGGGCGGAAAACAGAGTGGATATACATACTTCCAGAGCTTAGGATCCTTGAACGTCTCCACCTGCAACGACTGACAGCAACAGGGACACTGAAAGATCTCTCGACCTTCAAGTATAACAGGGGGTTCTGGAAACTCGGCATCGGAGGCGATGAGAGTAATCTGCGTCTTGGTCACCCCTGGTGTATATCGCTTGCCTAGAGCGTACTTCAAAGTTCCCTCGGCTGTGGATGCGCGGGAAAATCCAGAAGTAGACGGCGCCAAGAGGGGATCCTTGCCCTTCGTAGAAGACGATGACGGGTAATCCCGAGAACCCTCGGGGTTCCATGAATAGAGGGGCCGCTCATCTTTCTCTAGAGTATCATCGACGGATAGCGGAATTCCAAGCGCTGGATGGTGCCTATGTGCCTTTCCTTGGTTCCTCGAGCGTCTCTGTGCAAGCAGAAACTGGTGTCGTCGCCTGAGGTTTGCGTCGATGAGCCTTCGTTGCAACGCGGACAGCTTGGATGGATCCAGCTCGTCTGAGTGACGCCCTTCTTCTGTCGGACGAAGAAGAAGCACACACTCGAGGTGTTTCCTTAATTCTGGGTGTTCGTCAGGGTTGAATGTCCTGTCGGCTCTGCGGCTTCGCGATGCTTTTCCAGTGCGCCGGATGGCCACACCGATCAAGGCCAAGTTCCGGATAGCAGAGTCGATGTTTTGAAAACCATCGTCGGAGCTTTTGCCCGCTTGAGAGAGACTCGCGTAGTAGTCGAGAGAGTCAGAAAGCATGAGGAGAATGCTCTTCACCATGGCCAGGTCGCTTGGCCGTGACTGGAGTCTCGAGTCGAGCGAGAGCCCTGACTCCGCAATGGCACCGACGCCGTCAACCCAGAGGCTGAAGTCTGCCAGGCGGTTTTCTAGCCGTTCTTTGTACGATGGAGTCTGGGAGGCTAAAGCCTCATCGAACTTGGAGAGACAGGCTTTCGTCAGATCCAGGATCGAGCCTGCTATTCGATCCATAGCAGGCATTGCCGATCCGCCTGGAATCGTCATGGTGGCCAAGCCGCGGAACTTGGTCCTATCGTACACGAGTTGGGCGATGTGACAGAAGGGAGACCATTCGAGCTCTCTGCCCTGCTGAGTGACGAGACACGTGGTGGGAGCTGAGCCATCTAACCACCCCGCTCACGGGCGTCGGGAGCGCTGATTTGCCCTGTTCCGACTGTCTCCCAAAAAAGTCCTACCGGAAGGTCACGTGTCTTCTCGGCCTATCACATCGCAGTTCCAGACCTTTCGGCCTCGCGACATCGGGCGGCGGCAAACCGCACTCCCACCCCCAACCTGAAGCATTGCTAACCTGCACATAGAATGATGGATAAAAACACATCTACTCTGCTGAGGGAGAGTGGTACGAAGATCGCTAATGCTATCGTCACAGCCGCTGGCGGACGACGCATCACGCCCTCTGAAGCCTGCTACTCGGTTGCGCACGACGTCGCAGTCAGGCTTCAGCTCATAGACGGATATCTTGGCTCTCTCCCGCCCTATTGGATTGAGCCTGATGTCGAAGAGCTTTGCGACTCCCTCCTGCAGGACCTCTCGGATATCACCATTGTAAGAGGCGCGCCCCTTCAGGCACACTGCGACCTTCGGGGACTCAGGTGCGACCAGCGGTCGGCAGGCACCTCGGCCGCGAAACACCAACACCACAGATCGATAGAGAACGGGTGGGCTGGAGTGAACGGTTATTTTAACCGTAGTCAGCAACTGGGAAAATTGGTGGCCGGTCGGGTGTGATCATGCTGACAGATGTACCGCGCCTCAGCTACCAAAACGGCCGTCCAGCCCCGCCCCATTCCCACATCTACCTCTGAGGTTCTCGTCTCCTTTTGGCAGACCGGAACCTCCGGATCTCGAGACCAGTCTCTTGAATTTCTTCAGAGCACAAACCACAAGGGCACGAAAGCTCAAGAGCACCTGCGATGAACTGCTAGCCAAGCTTACCAAGGACGACGCCGAGAACGATACTCAGGAAGTACCTCAAAGCGCGCTGAAAAACCTCAACTGCGCCGACATGTCAGCTTACTTCAATGGTGGCGTATTCAATGCCCTCCAGCTGATATCCAAATGCAACCCAGAGTCCCACGAGAATGTGGTCGAGGATCTCTGGCATCCAGCTCGGCTGTGCCTTGACGACACCGAGGTTGGCATTCGAGTCCTTGTGTCATCTACCACGGGGACGGGCGACTGGCAGGAGTTTTGCGTGAGAACGTGCGCATAATTCTCTCTACAATGCTCCCTTACCCACGCTAACAACATAGGAGTAGTCAACCAGGATTCGCCAGTGACGAACATCGGCCCTTTCTCGAACAAGGGGGATTCTGCGATGTTCTGGAAAGGGAGATCACCGCCCGCCTTTTCTTGTCGTTCATAGAGGGCCGTGGCTTCACAATCCTCGGGGAGCCGCAACAACTGCAGCAAATGCTCCAAGCTGGTCGCGGGGAGTCACTTGCGACAGTCCTTCGCAAATACGACCTCAAACCAAAGGACAAGGTTCTCCTTGCGTCCGCAGTAGCACGGGCGTACTGGCAGCAGTAAGTGGATCTTCACTTGTCTATATCCCACAGCGTCCAGTAACAAAAACCCACCACCTCACCGAAAGACAAAAACTGGAGTCCGGATGAAAAATCCCTCTCCGAGGATCGTCCTTTCACATTATTTGCACAAGGGAGAATCTGATCCTGAGCTGCGCAGCTACGATTCGGACCTGATGAGGACCCGATGGACAAGCGACACGATCTGGTTCATGCCTGAGCAAGAAAGCAAAACACGGAAGGATCAACTACCCCTGTGCGCGTACCTGTCATTCCCCTTCGGTAGCCCCGATAACTCGTCCAAAGACATCTTCCTGGAAGATCTTCTGACCCATCGATGCCCCCGGATCTTCGACGTAGGGGTGCTTCTCCTGGAAATCGGTCTTGGGGAGAAGTTTCGGACAGGCAACAAACGAGAGCTCGTCGCACAGCTTAACCTCAACCACAAGATTGCGACCGACACATTGGAAGAACTGGAGAAGGCAACCTGGGACGGCTTCTTAAACAAGAAGGTCTTTGACCAGGCTGTAAAGTTCTGCCTCGACAGCAAGAACTTCATCAGGGCCTCAGAGAAGCCAAAAACTAGCCGGCTCGGTGTAGCGAATCCTCCCGAACCAATGACCGTTGAAGAGCAGAAGAGGGGGATCATCGAGAGGAGAAGAATCTTCTACCGGCACGTCGTCCAGCCGCTCGCGTGGCTGGCGAGGGAGGGCTTCAAGGCACAACCTGGGCTTATCACCTACGTCAACAAGAAACGCCCCGAACCTCAACTAGGGTCAGCCGACCCCGCACAGCAACTGGATGGAGAATATCTTTTCCACGGCACGATCGTCCCTAAGATGTGGCTCCAGGACATTAAGAAGATCAGTGAATCGGTGGAGCACAAGCGCCGAGCACGACGCATCACGACTCCCGTTCGAGTTGCGATCCTGGACACGGGACTGAACATGGATCTGCCCATATTCAAGAAAAAACCAGGCCTCAAGCGTACTGTCAAAGACCATGTAGACTATGTTGACCCCGGCGCGTCGACCATGACGGACACTTTTGGCCACGGTACCTTGATGACAAGAATCGTCATGGAGTGCGCACCCGGCGCGGAGATCCTCGTTGCGCGGGTCGCCAGAAACAGCAAGGAGCTCAAGACCAGCCAGGAAAACATTCGACAGGTGAGTGAGACAACCTTTTTGTTTCGTGTTAAGCGGTGATCATGTTAATCGCGTTACCCAACGGTAAACCACGTCAAGGTTGTGGATCATCCAGAGGGTTGCATACATCTCGGGTCATCTGTACCTGAAGGAGGGTTACGGATATTCCGTGAGATGCTAAGCGAAGTATTCTGACCACTGCTCGCGGGCCCACGTCGCTAATGCAAGCGGATGCACAGGCTATCCTCTGGGCAGGCCAGCCTGGTAAAGCCGACATTATTTTCATGTCGTTCGGCGTCTCCCGGAAAGACGAGGGCGGGATCGGCGAGGCTATTGAGGCCGTCGAAAGGGAGCGTAAGGAGGACATTATCTTCCTCGCCAGCGCCGGGAACTCGGACACCGACGACGAAAGCTTCCCGGCCTGCCATGCCTCGGTCGTTGCTGTTTACGCAACCGACAAGCACGGAGCACCTCTCTCATCGAATGCAGTAGCCCCCGGTCAGAACACCTGGGTTTTGGGCACGTATGGCGACCCGCCAGACTCCCTCCGCGACGAGTTCGATACCCCCTACCCGGGAATCTGCGAGGCGGGCTCATCCATAGCCACGGCGGCCATGGCGGGCATTAGCGCGGCGATGCTCGCATACGCCACGGTGCTCCCCTCGCTGGTAGAGCTGCGGTGCAACCACGTGCTGAAACGGCTCTGGACTGCTAAAGGGATGGAGGCACTTCTCTACCGGCTGGCGCCGGAGTCAAAAGCCCACCCGTGGCTCCTGGCCGTGAAGCCGCCGGTGTTTTGGAAGAATTGGTCCGACGATTCGATGAGGCACTGCGTGTTCATCGACACGCAGTCAAAGGTGGAAAGGTTGTTTCCGAGGCGGCCGCGGGCGCCGGCGAAGAAGACTGACACCGAGGGCCAGCCCACAGGCTAGGACCTCCGTGAACTCCTCGTTGCAGGATCATTCATAAGGCGTTTATTCTGTCGGAGGGCATTCTTTGGGTAGTAAGCGCTAAATAACGATATGCCATCTTCTTACAAACAAATCGACATCTCCTGCTGTTGATCCACCAAGGGGCAGCCAATATCAAGGTCCAACGCTCTCCGCCCGCGACGGCCGTCGTCCACGAGGGTAAGCTCCGAAGGACGTAGCGACAGTGCAGCGAACGGGGTTACCCCATTACTGGCAGCTCAGCCGCCCGCCCCATCGACGCCTGGTGTGTCCGGTTGTGATTGGGTGGCGCAGCCGAACCTGCAGATGGTGGCGCGGAGTCGCACTCGCATCGGTCGGGCTGGGACCTCGAGACTGGACATCGGACCTCGTCGTCAACTGCCATTGCGCGAGGAGAAAACCGCCGGCGAGTAGGTATACCGCGAAAAACGGCAAGATGTCGAGCAAGACCTGGGTATGGCTCTCAACTCCCAACTTGTCTCCCTCAGACCGAAGCACACCGCCACGCGGCCATCCTCTGCCGTCGCATGCGTCGCAGATTCGATGGCCGCCGCTCCCATCAACCACCTAATCCCTTACCACAAGTCAATCAGGCGCGAAGTATCGAGGTCATCTTTCCGTCCCGCGTCGAAACCATTCACTCATTCACCCCAAAAGCCCGCGGAGAGCTCGAGGAGATGGTTGGCAGGATGTCGCACAGGCTAACCCCAATGTCCGACAGTTTCTCCCCCCAGACTTCACCTTCCTTCCCGACGGCGCCATCGCCCTTGGGCGGGTAATCCCCGACCCGCGACGGCCGACCGTGACGCTCGCCTCCCTCGGCCCCCAATCGGAGAACCCGACCATTGCCCTGCCCGAGACGAAGTCGCTTATCGAAAAGGGTCGCGCCTTCTCGGCCGAAAAGAAACGCTCCTTCGGCTTCGAGCTGCTGGCCAAGTTTCTCGAGCTGGCCTCGGCCAACGGCAAGACCGACGCGTCGTGGTCGCAGAACAAGAGCTTCAGCGCCGTCGACCACGAGGTGCGCAACCTCAACGGCGTCTTCGCGCCCGAGGCGCTGCGGGCCATCACCCGCCTGGACGAGGTGAAGCGGCACATTGACAGCGGGCAGTTTGGGAAGCGGTGCGTGTACATCATCTCCGGGCTCCGCGTGGCGGTGGACTCGTTCACCGTTACGGACGAGAAAGCGTCCAAGGTGTCGGGGTCGGTGGGCGGGTCCGGGCCGGTGCCGGCGGGTGGGATGCCGTTGGAGGTGGGAGGGGGGCTGTCTGCGGCCAACGAGGACAAGAGCAACCGGTCGTATCAGACGGCACCCGGGATCGTCTTTGCGTACTGCCTGCATGTTATCCGACCGAAGGGGAAGGACAACGCTGAAGGGGAGGTGTTTTCCGACAGGACGGCGTTCCTCACCGGGGAAGCCGGGGAGAGCGACGACGACGAAGTTGAAGAGATGGAACTTGTGGCCGTAGACGCAGAGACGGCCAGGAGCGACCTGGATATGGACCCGGACGCGTTCGGTGACGAGCAGATGCTCGAGGATGGGGATGAGGAGTCCTACATTGTGCTGAATTAGCCTCGAGGCCACTTGCAAACGCGCAACTTCCGCTGGCAGGTTAGGGAGCTATTGGATACGTGCCGATTGTCCTTCAACATAACGCGAACTCATCTCGTCCATAAAGTTACGGATCATCTGTAAGGCGACATAGACCGGTAGGCAACTGGTATCCGTCAGGTTGTCATCCATCGAGTGATGAGACTCCTCGCTTCCGGTTACGGGAGAGGAAAACGTCTCGATGGCTCATACCATCCGATATCACTTGGGCCCGTAGCGGTCCTCGGCGAACAGCCTCAAGCGGCAAAGCACCATGCCAACTTCAGCGCGACCTAACCAGCTTCTTCATTGTACAAAAGTCGCATCGTCCTCCTGCTGAGAAGCGAGTTCTGCGCGCTGATTTTCATCCAGCTGTGGACATCCGGACATGCTTGTCGCGAAATAAGGACCGCTGGCCATGATCCCTCGATTGTTCCAGTCTCGTGCTTATCCACAGCACTTCGGGGTTGTACTAAAGTGTCTTGCCTTGACACCGCTGTGAGATGCGGAACCAGGCCTTTTATAAAAGTGATAGAAGCCGGGCGTACGCTACGTCAACTACCCAGCCGTAAAGTCTAAGTCAGAAGATTAAATTTCTCAGGAACCAAAGTGGCCCTGGCGAACGACTGCACGACAGGCCCGCAGTGGGCCGTGCTGGCGATCCGTTCATGTGCGCTGGGGCTTCGGCGGATCGTGGTTGGAACCCCACCTCGACGCCCCGGCTTCCGGGTCCGAAAGAAGTCGATAGCAAATGTCTCGTCATTTTGGCGGCTTGATGTTGTATCACGGCGTTTGTTTTCCGGGTTGTGCGGCCGCCCGGCCGTTGTCGAACGGCATTTCAGCTACTGCATGTGATTACTGCCCAAACTGAGTCCTCTTTCATGAGGCATTTTCGGCCTGCAGTAGATACCCCCAGAACCTCGACGACGTTACTTTACTACAGCTAGAGTACACCTCACAATGGAACCGCTCAGCATCACAGCCGGCGTCGTGGGCATCGTCGCACCAACGCTGCACTGCGTGCGAATTTTGATGAAAGACCTGGGCCTCCAGCGCTTCGCCACGGCGCAAAGTACGGCTGCTCCGGACACAGCACAGGCTCACAGGGTTGTGCTTGTATGCACTCCACGGGAGGTGCTTGCCGGGTCCGTTTCTTCGGCGGCCTCATTAGCCGCATCCACCACTGCCATTTTATCAACTTTGCAGCGGCAATGGCCCAGTAGCGATGCCTATTTCCCAAATGGAATAAATGGCCAAGGCTTCGCACGGCGCTATGCGCTGTCGCCGCTGCGCGAAGGTTGGATCGCTGTCTCGAACAACGGTGCGTTGTGACCCGGCCCGTCAGCGCGTCCGGGCTGTTGGCTCGATCGCAGCGTCGAGGACCCTGCATGCAGCATCCCAAGCCATCGCGCTTGGCGTGTCGAACACAGTATCGTATTCACCGGCGCTTATTTGGACTGCTTTTCTCTCCCTCTTGATCAATCCCACCTGTCCTCTTCCCGCAAACATCTCATCAATTTGGATGGACATCGCCTTCCACGGACGGAAGTTATTGGCGCCGTTGTAAACACAGCGTGCATTGTTGCCATCTCCGAGCTACCTATCCCGCCAGCATATCGGCCGCTCCGGGCATCTGCAGATTAGCACACCAACGCGGAGCATGCAGGAGGCGGGCGGGCGGGGGCTGCATCTCGTTGCGATCAATTGATCTTTCTGCCCTGCAGTCCCCAGCCCCAAACTCAAATTCTCCCGGCGTGCCCCGGGGAGCCATCTCGATGCCACCCTGTCGGGCAGCGCAGCCGAAGATAGATAGATCGGTTGCTTATCTGATTACCGGACAGAAAATCGGCGGGGATGACAAGGTGTTCGTTTGGGGGCGTCAGGCAGGGTGGTGACAGTTTTTAAGGTTGCAAATAAGCTTATGGAGGTCGGCACACCTTTTTCGTCGAGTCCGACCTTCTCGCAGCAGGTGGGCATCCAGACATACATGAGGAGGCTCGCAAATCTTCTGGTCCATGTGTGATTGTGCAAATTTGTGCAACCTTCAAAAGATATTCAAACAACTTTGGGCGTCACGTCTATCAACGGGCCAGCTCATCAAGCCCTTCCAGAGCATCACCATCGACGTATCTGCCGCGAAACCGAACCCCCACAACCCGCGAGCCAAAGGCCAAACAATTCGCCATGGCTAACAACTTCAGCCAGGCCTTCCCCCGTCTCCCAAGTTCACCGAGAAGGACTTGCCAAATCTCAACGGCGAGGTGAGTCGACCAATCCAACTGCACACCCACGTCGTCCGCCGGTCTTCCTGACACGCGACAGGTCTACATCATCACCGCCACGAACACGGGCATTGGCAAGGAGCTCGCCAGGATCCTATGTGCCGAAAATGCGCGCGTCTACATCGCAGCCCGCTCCGGGGCAGGGCCGAGGCGGCCATCGCAAAAATCCAAAAGACCGCCTCGGGCTCCCAGAGATCTCTGGTCTTCCTGCAGCTCGACCTCGATGACCTCTCGACCATCCAAGTCTCGGCCCAGCGCTTCCTGACCGCCGAGAGCAAGCTGCACGGGCTCTTCAACAACACCGGCATCATGTGGCCCAGCGACAAATCGCGCACGCCGCAGGGCCACGAGCGCCACATGGGCATCAACTGCCTCGGCCACTTCCTCACGAACCTGCTGACCGCGGTCCTGGTCGACACGGCCGGGGCCGAGCCCGCGAGCACCGTCCGCGTCGCCTGGGTCTTGTCCTCGGCCACGGAGCTCAACAGCGTCAGGGACACGGGCGTGGACCTCGACAGCCTCGACTACCGCCGCACCGACATCGCCGTCGTGACCTACGGCATGAGCAAGGCCGGCAACTACCCGCACGGCGTCGAGTAGGCGCGCCGCCACCGCGCCGACGGCGTCGTCAGCGTGCCCCTGAACACGGGCAACCTCACCACGGAGCTGACCCGCGACGCCACCTAGATTACCAAGCTCCTCATCAAGCTGCTGACCTACCCGGCCGTGTACGGCGCCTACACGGAGCTGTACGCGGGCTTCTCGCCGGACCTAACGCTCGAAAAGTCTGGATCATGGGGTAAGTGGACCAATAGCTTTTCTTATGCAAATGTCCGTGCCGCTGCTCCGGGCGCACTGGGGCGAGCCAGGCGACCAATGAAGGAAACGGCCTCACGAAGCTGACGCTGACCTATTTCGTTTGACCTGCAGTTGTCCCATGGGGAAGGATCCTCCCAATTAGGGCAGACCTTCGCAAGGCAACCGAGCCGGAGGCGTCTGGCGGCAATGGGGCCTCACGCAGGCTCTGGGAGTGGAGTGAGGAGCAAGTCCGGCAGTATCTCTGAACAAGTTCAGATGGACCTGGCCGGGGCATCTGAGGATGACGAGTTTCTTGTAAGTTATTCAGCGTGTAGAATTAGCCAATCGCGAAGATTCCATACCAAGGTCTTTTCCTACCTTGCCGTGGCCGCTCATCATATGCACTCTCCACCAGTTTTGCGGCAGAGGGCCTGAGCGATTCTGGGCACGAAATCTATGGCAGCTGCCTAGGCCTACGACCTAGTGGAGACGTGGGTCCACGGCACGCAACAGATGCGAGGCCAGACTTAGACTAATTAATGCAGGGGCGAGGTGAACAATTGAACGGCCGTGGAATCCGCTTCATCGAGCATGCCAGCGCCGTCTGACGTGTCAATTGGCCTCCGCATTGCATGGCCGACTTCGACTGCGCCCGGAAAGCGGTGCGCCGCAGGTTGGGCTCTCATACGCAGAGACTGTGGCGGCTGCAAGGAGGCGTGCTGACCTTTCACTGGCTGGTTCTGCCAGCAGAGAGGCCCATTCAATCCGCGCTCCTGTGGCCGACAATTGGGCCTCAGCCACACGAAACAAAGCTCGATACCAGGGAAGCGTCGCCATCGTGCACTCTTCTTGAGAGAAACCGACCCGATGAATACAAGCGGGATGGGTAGCGCCTTCAAGGGTACCTATTTTTCTCCCGTGAGGCCACATAATGTCGTATTAAATCGCCGCAGCCCGAGCCGGCGGGAGCGAGCTTCCGCCGACAGTTATGGTCTTGGAGCAGTTCATCCGCACCAGCCTAGCATCGCGCAATGGACTCTGCTATACCTGAGTCTGGACCACGCAACACAGTGGGCACCACGACCCCAATGGGGATTGAGGACGCTCATCAAAACTCTATCGGGCATCAACATTGGCCCTTTGGATTCTACGAATACAGCGGTTCAGTCCAGTATGACTTCGAGATGATGCTCTCGATTAGTCATGTGATCGAGCCCGCGCCCAGCGTGTCATTCAATAGCGTGGCAGCGACGAATGAGTCCACTGCCCTGGACGACTGGAACTCGGCCAGCCACATGCAGCAGCATTGCCTCGAGAATTGTGGCACTCCTGCCGTCATCGACCAGCTGGCTTACCCCACTACCAGCGTCGAGCTGGACGCGCCCCTCCCCCTGGAGCCTGCCCCGCACTTGGCCGCTGAGCTTGCCCAACCGGGGCTCCAGGTGCCGATGGCCACTGGCACCTACACTCAGGGCTCGGAGGCAGTGCTGTCGCTGTGAGCACATTCACCTCGGACCATGAGCGCATTTTTTCCGCAAAACAAGTGAGGTCTTTTGCTGATCAAATTCTGCTTAAACCTACCAGCTGGGGTCCAGTCCAGGCGGCGACGCCGAAGCCTCACGTGTGCAACTACGTGCACTGCATCGCGTCGTTCGCGATGCAGAAGGACCTGCAGCGCCACATGCTGTCAGTTCACCGAATCGACGACACCAATTTTTACCGGTGCCATTGCGACAAGAAGACACCGCGCAAGGACAATCATTTGCGCCACATGAAGAGGTGCTCTTCCTGGGGCGACAGTGGTGGGAGGATGCGCTGTGGGCGATGCGGAACAGAGACGACCTGTGTGCAGGAGCACCATGCCCATGTGAAGACTTGTGGAAACAAAAAGCCAGGCCGACCGCCCAAGGCCAAGGAGTGATCAACAGCGGGCACGCAGAGGTCAGGATCTGGCTGCGGCATGAGCGGAAAGGGTGGTGAACAACAATAAGAGTCTCTAACGTGAGGAGGACACACCCCGTCTTTAAATATAAGAGGAGGAACCGGTACAAAAGTTCCTTCGTCTAACATCCGTGTAGGCCATTTCGGTCCAGTAGCATTAGCGCCGACACCTCATGTGAGGCCGGTTTCATCTGCATGGCGATGTTGGAAGGCGCCCAATCATGGGAAGCCACGGACTTTCCATTGTTTGGTGGCGCGAAATTCCAAGGGGGAACATCATGCCATCGTGCAGGTTGCCCGACGCCAGGGGAGGCCAATTTCGGCTGATTGGCCCATTGAAAGATTCCAGTGGGCAACATTGTCTGCGTCACTAAAAAGCTCCACATTTGTAGGCACAGACTGCATCAATGAAAAGTCCCAGAGCAGGTGCGTCCAACTTGATTGGATCCCACCCACCACCTGCAACCATGCATTCGAACGACCAACGACTTCGCCATCCATTTGCCCTCAGGGCGCTTCGCCCGAAATCCAATGTCATCAAGTTGGGTCGCCATGCCGCCGGCTCCCTCCGGGAGTCCTAATGATTGGCTGCCCGGGTATTACCAAATGGCACTTTAGCTGGGCACCAAGCTAAACACCGGACCAACAGTAGGCTCGTTGGTCCCCCGCACCCCCGGCCGGGCCCAGGGGGGTCCGAAGGTCCCCTCCGCCCACACCCGGCCTTTCTTTTAACCCGGCATACTCGCCGGCCGAACGCATTACTACCACCCGCAGCGCTAACAACGCCCCGGCGTCTTTTCGTCCTTTCGCCGACTGCCCGCTCACCACCAAGGAGCGCCGGAACGCGGCCCGACCTCCATGTGTCTTCAGGTTTAATTTGTTAGCCGCCTCGATATCAACACTACAGCCTGGTCTAAATAAGCTTAGGTAGCGCTAGCACGTCGTATGCCCCTAAGGAGGCAGGGACTGATAGATCCTGATTGAGCGACGTTAAATATGTGACACCCCGCGCAGAACCACGATTAGCAGTCCTACGGATCACCACCGGCGGCCTCAGGGGAGGACTCCGGGTGGAAGCCAGAGGGGCACGGACCCCGACTGACGCGTTGATCAGAAGAGTTTCCCTCTAAAACGCGCATACCGGCTGGCCCCCGCAGATAACGGACGCTCAACCCGAGCAGGCGCATCCAAACTCCAAACCCTGATAAGGAGATAAAGCATGTCATGCCCCGTACGGGCGCCTCGGAGGAGGAGGCGCGCCGACGACAGCCGAAGGACAACCGGAGGGCCGGGTATAAAAAGGGCCCTCCAGACCCCCTGTGAAGGGAGTCTGGAGGGCAAGCTGCCGTTTTCCCGTTTTGTTCACCACCATAGACCTGTTGAGCTTTAGCACCCTAAGCACGAACACGACTGTTGAACCGCTGGACCTTTAAGATCTCCCTGAGAGAACCCCCCCCCCCCATTTTTGGCATGACACTATTAGAGCCTGTTACACAAGGAGCGCCGGAATGCGACCCGACTTTCGTGTGCCCTCGGGTTCGAGTTGTTAGCCGCCTCGATAGCAACACCGTAGCCTAATGCCAAGCTTAGGTAGCGCTAGCACGCCGCATGCCCCTAGGGAGGCAGGGACTGGTAGATCCCGAGTTACTGACGTTAACTATACTCTCTCACAGCGCAACGAGGAATAAATTGGTCTGATTGGATTTATTGTGTGTTCTGTCTGTCTGATCTGATGCTTGTGTTCGTTCCGACAATCTGCCTGCAAAATTCGCACCCGACGTGTCCTTGTTTATATCGCCCGTGCGTTCTAACTATTACCACACCCCGCGCGACAGAATCAGCCCCTCAATCCTTATTCAGTGGGTCCCGGGACAGCCTTGAGCGCCCCCTGAATGACCCGACCATAGAGGAAGGAAACGAAGCATACATAAAATGCCTTGGCTGTGCATTTTAAACTTGCTTGGGGGAGGATTCCGGCAGCGGGTCGCAGGGTTCCAGCATCAGGAGGTAGGATTTCAGCAGCGCGCCGCAGGATTCCCCGCAGGACTCCAGCAGCGCGCCGCATTCCTTTTGGATATATGCCCAAGGCATCATCTTGTTCTGCCCCTCGACCATAAAGTGCTGCTGGTAAATGTTGCGGGGAAGGGGGTCCGTAACAAGCCCTACCATGGCTATAACGAGGTTATTCTCGGGATCGACACAGAGGCGGTCACCCGACGGCTCGCTCTCGTCGTCTACAATCCTGACTTGGTCGACGGCGTGGGTGAATTTGGGCATGGTGTCCATGATCGCCCATAAGGGCCCCTCGAACCTGGTGGTAGCGATTTGGTCCGGGATCGTAAGTAGCTGGAAGAACGTCGAGGGGCTTTGGTGCTCGGCGTATACCTCTGTCTGCTTCTGGATAATAAGGCAAAGGACCGTCTTGGTATCTTTGATGAGCTCCGAGGGTGTTCGGGCCGGCCACGCGGGGCCATCGAACGAAGCCCCTGGGTCCCACACGGGGTCATTGACCGAGGCTGCGAGGTCCCATACGGGGTCCCATACGGGGCCATTGACCAAGACGTTCATCGCCAGTGCCCTAAGCATCGCGGATACGGCGTAAGAAGCCATGATGGGCGATGGCGATCGAAAAGAGGGCAGACCAAAATGGATGATGTGTATGCCTGAGGTGGGTGAGGGAGGAAGGAACATGTAGTTGATTGGGGAGAGAAGAGAGAGGGGCTTTTTATATGTGACTTCGGTCGCTCGCTGTAGGGATTTCCTTTTTCCCTTTGCTCGACTTAACCTTTGTTACTCTTTTGAAGGCCGCCCGCAAAAGAATCAAAGGGCGGATGCGGACCAGGAAGGATGGAAGCGTGCAGCCAACGTCCATGGGCCGCCACACCTCGTTTCGATAGCGCCTCAAAGCTCAGCTCCCACGCTTTCATTGGCAGGACGCCAAAACTTGACAACAAAGGTTTTTTGTGTATTTGTTGCGCTTTGAAAACTCGTCGATAACCATAGCCCTTTGTTAAAGATGGACTCGAAAAGGCTGTATCTCTTTCCAAAGAAAGAAAGGAGGGGAAGTGACACTGTTTCCTTCGAAGGGACTGGTACAAAGAGCGTCATTGTCGAGGCAGCAAGCCCGAGATTCCAAAAAAAGAAAGAAAAAAGGAGTGCCTTGTGCGAAACAAAGAACACTGTCCATAAAGGCTCGAGATACCACGGGGGCAACACCGTAGGAAAAGATGTATATAAAAGGACGACGACCTGCTCGTTCGGCATCTAAAAAAACATCATCCAACGACACCCACCGAACGGACAACGCCATCGGACGACACCGTCCGACAACGCCATCCAACAGCACCACCAGTCATACGCCGGGACATCTCACCCGGCGTAGCGAGGATGTTTCCCACCCTCGTCATCGCCATCATACACTCCCTGGCCAGCACGTGGGCCCTCGGCGTTCCTCTCCGCGCAAACATCATTTCCCACATCATCCCCTTGACGTGTAACCGGAAGATGCTCGCCGCAGTCGCAAACACCCTCTTCGCCACCGGCTGGTCCAGCGCCATGGTCATCCTCGGTGGGCTCTACATCGCAGCGAAGTTGCTCCCCGGCCTCTTGCGCGCGCTCCACGGGGCCGCGGCAAGAGCGGCGACGGATCTCGCCATCTCCGCCGAGGCGCTGGTGGCTCGCCGCGAAGCGCAAACCGGAGGCCGCTTTAGCCTCATGGACGGTCTGGAGATGATTCTCACTGCTCTTGTCGATCGACTGCTGCCCCTCAGCTGCTTCGAGGTCATCGTTGCAGCACTGCGCTGGGGCGGCGGCTTCAGGCTTCTTGCTTCCTGCGGATACCTGAGCTGCTGGCTGCTCGGGTGGCGCTTCGAGCGCCTGCCGCCGAGGTTTGGCCACATTGCCGGTGGTGACCTTGAGTGCCTCGTGGTCCTCCATGTTAAACTGCTCGTCATCGCCCTTAATAATATGCTGGTGGGAGGAACCGAAGGAACCATCCCGCTCCCGCCAGCTCTGCTTTGGGGCTGCTGCCTCGTGGTCTGCGCTTCGCTCGGAATTACGGTCTGGACGGGCATTTGGACGCCTGAGGCTCTCTTTGGGCGCGTGCCTATTCACGCTGCCGGCAACGTCGCGCGTGTCGCAAATGGAAATGTCAACCTCGAGGTTGGCCGCCTCGAGGTTGACTAGAGGACTTGTTTGATGGCTGCCTTGTATGCTTTTCTGCGCTTTGCAGACTCGTAATCCGCTTGGCCATTGCCCTCATCCTGGTCCGCGTACCCAAAGTGGCCCTCTAAGCGCGCGCCGCCGCAGTCGAGGCGCGACAAGAGGCCTGTCCGCTTTTGCTGGTCGCGCCGGGTACATCCGGGATGACTTTGACGACATCCAAGCCGGCCATCAGCTTTACAACTTCATCAACAAAGTCGCCGAGGCCGGGCTGGTCTGCGCTGGCTTGAGGTAGGTACATTGTGCATAGCGTCCTTTACACGAGCAACACTGTGGGGAGCGTTGCCGATATCCGCAACATCATTGAGTGGCAAGCTTTGGTTTAGCCGGCACGCGGTGTGTCGGACCTGGCTGCCACGCCTTTCCAGGACCTGGAATTTGCCAGCTGCAGTCGCCACTGCCCGTTACCACCAACTGGATCGAGGCCGTAGTCATCTATGCCGAGTTTGACATGGCAGCCGATGTACTTTTCGATCCCCTGTGCGCGCTATGCAATGTTTTATGTAATTTCCTAAATCACGACGACTTCTTGCATCATTGTGCGTGCCACTTTTTCTGCCGAGGGGCCAAGAACGGCCCCCAAAGCCGCCTTTGTGTGCCCCAAGCCCCAACCCCGGATTTGCGCTGTCACTTTAACTGTCGGCTCGAGGCTTCGAGGGCTGGGATCCGTCATGCGCCTTGTCCCCATTGTCAGTTCGCAGCGAGCAAATGTGTGCTGCCTCGGACGCCGTTTGGAAACAGGTCTAACGTGGAAAACTTATCCGAGCTATCACGGTGCATCCGAGGACCCGTCAAAAGCGCCCTGCTGCACCTTCAATGATAGCGGATTGGCCGCGACCAAAATGGATAAAAGCGACAAGCATTTAATATTATAGCTGGCTGTAAAGCTTCCAACATACAAATCGGACAGCGTACCACGAAATAAAGCCAATGAAAGTAAAAAAGGACCCCGACCACGCGAAACCGCAGAGTGAAAAAGAAGGAAGGATTGAGGTTGCTTTCCCCCAAATACTTCCAAAAATCCACAGTCGTTCGTCCCCCGCGGCCATGGCAATATCAGCCATGGTCATACCAGACCCAGCGCCGAGGCCGATGTCTTTCGTGTATGGCTGGCTAGTGCTAAAAAAAAAAAAAAAAACCGCTACCAAAACCAAGGAAATGCGATCAAGGAAGAGAAGATGCACAGCGTCCACCAGAAAGAGAAGGCCAGGAACGCAACTGGGCGCACTTCATCACTCTCTTTGATAAGGAACAACAACAAACCGCCCGCTATGCCTGCCACGACGTGGGCGACGGTGATGGTTGACAGGGGCCAACGGTCGCGCCTGTGCGCATCGGCGGCTTCGGCTTGGCTCGGGTGAGCATATTGGATGACCAGGGGCGCTCGGGGCTTGTCGCCCGGGCCGTATACGTCGCTGTCGAGGCAGTGGAAGCGGAGCTCCCCCTTGGTAGGCTGCCAGTCGCGGGTGAACTGGAGCTCGACGGGCTGTCTGCCCTGCGGGATGTCCACGTTCAGCCGGACAAGGACGGCGGGCTCGTCGGTGAAGTCTTGATCCGATTCGGAGTCGCTGTCCTCGATCAGTTCGGAGAGGGGATGATGGCGCCGGGACCGCGCCACGGGAGAAGCAGGCGACCGCGCCACGGGGGAAGCATGCGATTGCGCCACGGGCGAGGGACGCGACGGCGTCACGGGTGAGGCACGCGACTGCAGTACAGGCGAAATATGCGGCTGCGCCTCTTGCGAAGGACGCCACCACTGGGGCGAGGGACGCGCCTCTTGCGAAGGATCCGGCTGGCGCGAGTGAAGCGACTTGTCCAAGGGAATCGACGGGACCCGGTAGCGCGCGGGATGCGATGTTGACGGCTCCGGCAGGCTCATGGAGCGCGGCGGCCCTTGGCGGGAGGTGTTGCCATGGTGGGCGTCGGATGGATAGGTAGCCAGGCAAAGTGATGGGATGAAAAGGTAGGTGAGGTGGTAGGGCGGGCAAGCAGGTAGAGAGCGGTGATCGGATGAACAAAAGCTGTCTAGAGTGGTGGTGGGATGGAGAACGAAGGGGTCGTGGGGGAAACAGCGATCAAGGTAGAGATTTGTAAACAAAAACGAGGAAAAGGATCCTTTGCGAGGACAAAGTCTTGCCGCGTCCGGCCAGTTCTCCGAGTCCTTTGTTGGGTTGGTGAGCCTGTCTAGGCGGGGACGACGGCCCCTCCCCGTGACCACGGCCTCCCCGAGACAAAGGGGGCCGCACCGGCCTGGCTCGCGAAGTCGCGGCAATCTACTCGACCGTCGCGCCGTCGACAAGCCGCACACGTGCCTGCCAAGGTTGCCACCACCACCACCGCCACCCCAATGGACAGACATGTGGTAAAGTCAAGTAACCTAGGCTGTGGTGATTGTGGCTGCTGCATTCGGCCAGAATTGTGTGCCGAGATGCCAGGGGGCAGCAGTTCTGGCATCTCACTGTCTCAATGTTTGGCATACTGGAATGACGACAGTGACATGGCTGCGGCTGGCCCCCGCACCCAGCTAAAGTGCTTGCATCTCGCCCTGTCCGCCCCGCCTCGCTAGATCCGTCTGGGCTTGGACGTATGCAGGTACCCGTGGGAAAAGCCGGTGCCCAGAGACCCCGCGCCGCAAGCAGCAAAAGGCCACAGCCTGCAAAAAAATGATGCCGCTCGGCGTGCTGTTTCGTCATCAGTTGATCCTTAGCGTCGATGGTTGGGCCCACCTCAGCGGCATGCGTGCGTGCAGCGCCATTTTTTACCTGGTAGTGAGACAAGCAGAAAGTCGGTCAAGAAACGAGGCTGGCGGCGTCGTAAGGAAGGGGTTGAAAGGGCCGCCGCCATCGGCCCGGCTCGCGAAGCGGCAAGGTCGCATCATCGCAGTCAGCCTGCTTGCTTGATCTGCGTCCAACCATCGCCGGCGCCAACGCCATCCTAGCCTTCGCCCTGGCGACACGGCCGCTACAATGTGCCGGCGGTCCAACAGCTCGGCCCTTATCTGCGGCACCCCAGCCAAATGGTAACGTGGGTGAGACGAAACGCAAGAAGGCGGGCAGACCAACCCAAGATCCGGGTTTTGCCTCGTGAGACCAAAAGCCCGCACGTTTTGCGCGTTTGCCATCGAGCGAAAACACCCTGCCACCACAAAACCTCGACTTACACCCCCATTTCCCCGTCATTCGTTTGCATTAGTTCGCGACGGCTGCGTGCGCTCTCTCCAGCCGCCCCTTTTGCACCCGAAAGCCGAGTTGCATAGCGGCGAAAAATGATCGGGGGACTTGCTCGGCACGCGCTTGGAGAAATCGGCCCTGCAGCTTGGGCTGGTGGGTTCAGACCTGTAACCAGGCCCGAGTTCTTTTGGGACTTGGCCAAGCTGTATGATCCGGGCGCGTCAATCCACAAACCACGGCCGTGGGGTAAAACCCCCTCCGCCAGCATGGCTTCATCAACTCGTAGGAGAAAAAAAGGCCCCAAGGTAACACGGTCGCGTGTTCTTGTGTGGTCACTTCAGAAGGTCAGGACCAGCTGACCGTCAGTCGACTGCTCAAGCGCATACCCTGCGGTTCATGACGCCAACACGAGCCGAGTCGAGCATGGTGCTTCTCAAATCAACAAAAAGCGACCGGGCCCCTCCGCCCGCGCCAAAGGCACCAGCTTGGGCAAGCAGAGCGGTGCTCGGGTTAACAAAAAGCGACCTTGCCCTCGTCGGAAGCTGCGGGGGCCAGGGCAGCGCCAATGCCGCACGGTAATGGCAGTGAGCCACGACAAGATGGATATCGACCAACGCACGGCTGCCCCTGTGCTCCCCTTGGGGCCAGGCCACTTGCGGCATAGTCCCAGGGACCGTGGTGCCGTCGTGTCGCCAGATGTCGCTTGCGGCGAGGCTTGCATCCGTCCCTGTCCCTCCACGAGCCCGTCTCCATAGCCCTGGGCTCGGGTCGGCCGCGGTGGGGAGGGGAGAGCCGCCTACAAATTCTGGTCGCTGGCATGGACGGCCACATCGATGCCGGCCGGCCGGCCTAGAAGGAATGGCATGATTTCGGGCGCTGCGGGGAGAAAAGCAGTGTTCGACCTCGGCTGGTGAGTCGACAACTTACTCTGTTTGGGACGTCCATCGGTCGGGGGGACGGTCCGGGGACCGAAACCGGCGGCAACCGAATGCTTTGTTGCGAGAGCGAGGCGTCGCGGCGGCGACCTATACCGAATATTTGCTCGCTCTAGGTCTTGTCACGTCCGTCGTTGAATACTTTGGATGGCTGTACCCCCTGCTGCAGGATCTGGTCTTCTTTGTCCCGGCTCGGCCACGTTTGTTGTGCCTCCATTGACGCTGCTGACGAACAAAAAAAAAAAAAAGAAAGGTGAACCTTTTGGCTTGGCCCACCTAGATTGCGACTTCCAGCCTGGTCGACCGCCGGCAGCGAAGCCAGCGGCTCACGTCGTCGAGCCCGCCCAAGAAAACCGCCGCACACTGCTGCCTGCGCGCCACCAGCGGGCACAGCGTTGTTACCCGCAGCGCCGCCCTGCCACCTTGCCCTTTATGCCACCTCACAGGGCCTGATCCCATCACCTCAGACACGGCCGCGCCTGCTTGATCGCCGTGAGCGACGGCCGCTTCGTGCGAAACCAAGCGCCCAACAGTGCGTCTGTCACGTGGCAATACTACCACAGCCATGCCGAAACGACCCTATTGGGGCACAACCTCCAAAGCCACGCAGAGAACGTAAAGGCCGCCAACAGGACCGAGACCATCCCCAGCCGGTGTAAGCAAATAGGCGCAATGCCTGTTTACCATAGCGAGGATCCCGGGACAAAATTGGGTGGCCGCGCGGGCAACCGCCAACGCCCGAAACGGGGGCTCGCGCGGTCCAAAAGCTGGCCTCGCTGGCTGCCATGGCACAGAAGGGGCTGGATCAGTCTCGTGTTCACCTAGCCCCCGGCGAAGCGGGCAAACGGGGCTTTGAAGGTGCTTACCGGCTCCAGCCGGCAGGCACGGCAGGATCAGCAATCCCAGTAGACTCGACAATCCCAGCAGGCTCTGCACTTCCAGCAGGCCTAAGTAAGCTCGGCAGGCTTAGCAAACTCAGCAGACTCAGCAGTAAGCCCTGCCAAGTATGGTCTTCTAGCGGTGGCACTCGCTAACAGCTTTTTCCATCACTCCTTAAAACTCGAAATGCGCACCTCGCTCGCGGGAGGGACGGCACGGCTTAGAGCGAGGCGCCCACCAGCCCCTCCCCCCTATAACATGGTTGCTGCCGCTCCAGTTACAGCGACGACGACCGTTATTCCTAAGCGACGATCTTTCCTCGTTAGGTCCTAATAGCACTTTCAGCTCGCCCGCTCGCGGAGTCGACCCCAACGAAACGGCCATCCCGATTACGGCAACGACGGCATGGAGGGCCATATCAGCCAAAAAAAAAAAGCCAGCATTACCAGCTGCTCGAAGTTGAAGAGCAGCATAAGCAGTATGAGGACGTGCCCGGGCTGGGTCCGCACGAGGAGGAGGGCTATGGACCGGGCGAGGATAACGCGAATCCGCATCCTTCCCCTCTTCCTTCCTTGCCCCCCTCCGTTTGCGCCATCCCCCGTATCAGCCCCGCCTCGACCACCTGCACCGTTTCGGCGTAGCGCTCGGCTAAACGAAAAGGCTGCCCGTGGCGGCAACATCCCGCGTCAACTTCCGCTGCGCCACATGATATCATTTGTTGGACCATTCGAAGAGGGGATTGTGGGAAAGTAGGCTACCATTTTGGAGCAGTTGATGGGGGGACGGCGATGTGGCTGGCTGGCTGGTGGGCTGGCGTGCAGCTGTGGATTGAAGCTGGTCGAAAATTGTGCCAAGTTCAGGCGTATAGCTGGAAGAAAGAAAGAAAAAGAAAAGGGGGGAGGGGGAGAAGAAAAAAAACCTAGGAAACCAAGACATAAGAGACTCTGCGGAGACATCCCGCCGGCAGCCAAGGTCGCACCGACAGCCTTGGGAAAGAATCGAAGCAACCTTGACATTTCACGGGCATTGGGCTACAATGGCAGCGAGGTAGGTGTGCGCACCCCAAAACCCTGGGGTCGTGGTCTCAGCTAACCTAGCTAGGCCGCGATTTGAAAAAGAAGGTGGGTGCAAAACAGGAACCGGCAGCCGTCATCACAAACCAGCAGTAAGAACTGTGTGGGTCGACTGGCACGCGAGCAAGGCATCAAAGGGCGTGCTTTTGATCTCCTCGCCCGATTTGGCAGTCTGGCTCTGGAGCGCGCCGGCTCCAACCCCGAGGCGGGCCGGTTGGACCATAATAATCTCGCCAATCCCCTGGCATCTCTGAGGCCTAAAACATTGGCTTATGATCCAGCGTTCCTCTGTCGGAAACCGACCGGGCTGGCTGAAACAGGACTCCCTCCGGACCCATGGACTCTGATCGGCTCGGCGCCGTGTCACGTGCGGCGTCCCTGGGCCCGGTCCTGAGTGGGGTGTTACAGATCCCGATTCACCGACGCTAAATATGCTCTCTCTGTCTCCCGCCTCTCTCTCTCCCACTCTCTCTCTGTCTCCCGCCTCTTTCTCTCCCACACACTCTCTGTCCCCCGCCTCTTTCTCTCCCACCCCCTCTTTGTCTCCCGCCTCGCTCTCTTCCGCTCTCTCTCTGCCACCATGTGACCTGGAACCTCAATTCCGTTTCGTTCGAGCTCGTCCGCGTAGACGTAGCGTCGCTGTTCCTCCACCCACATTCCGTGTCTAGGAAATTTCCCGGTCAGTCCAAACCCGCGTTCGCGAAGCAGCTTCACGGCGGCCTCGTGCCCGTTGGCGGTTGCATTCCGTAGCGCGAGGGACGTCGCCCCCGGCGGCTCGATCCGCTTGGGGAGAAGCACGGCGCACAGTTTCGAGCCGAGAAGGACGTGCAAGACCCCGACATGGCCCCGCGCTGCCGCGAGGCACAGCGAGTTGTAGAACGACTTGTCGATATCATTTTTCCACATGAACTTCAGGAAGCCCCCAGCTTCCTCCGAATTTGAAGCTACAGATTTCAGGTCAAGGATCTGGAGCAAGACTATGAGGTGTCCCAAGTTCCCGGACGCTGCCGCTAGTTCTAGGGCCATCCACCGGCCGGGCCAAGGGTTCGGCGGGTGCTTTCTGGTGTCGGAGAAGCGAAATCCGATGGCACTGCGGGTCGCCAGCTCGGGCACACGCGGTTCAGACCCGAGCGCTGCCGACTGCTCAAGCCCAAACAGCTCCGAAAAGGCGGATAACAAAGCAGTCCCGGGGGGCGAGTCCGCGTGGATTTCCTCGAGGAGGTCCCTCGCAGCGGTCTCAGATACCCTCGCACACGCCATAACCTTCAGGAGTGATTCCGAGCGATAGCCGGGGCCGGCAGGGTGTCCATTATTGCCGAAGCGGCCACCGTAAAGGAGAGAGTGGGCAAGCATAGCACACCCATAATCCTGTGCCCAGGCGAGGAGTGGGCCGTGCAGCTGCGGAAGGGTCGATAAGAATTCGTCCAGCCGTATCTGCCAGGACCCTAGCTCCTTGCGTATTTCATCCGCCCCGGCGAGAGTGCTATGAGAGCAGAAGATGAAGATAGTCGCCTCTATTATGACTTGTTGCAAATCCAGGTTGTAGTTGGCCGCAAAGCGACCGGGGGCGTCTGCGGACAACCCAATTAGCGCAAACAGCCTGTCGCGTGGGTCCGTGGCTTCTTTGTCCGCGAATTGGTGCAAGAGCGTTTCCAGCTTGTGCCCTTTGCTCCTCCAAGAAGCGCTGCGGGGCCCAGGCATGATGTCGAGCACCGAGTCCACGCGGGCTGGAAGCTCCATCCCGGCCAGCAGCGGGACCAGCGCAAACGTCCTCGAGGGGGCCGATTTGGCGCCGCATTGGATGTGTGCTACCCTAGCGCCGGCGGCCTCTTGAAGGACCCAGACCCTGCGGAACCAATCGTGTCGCAACAGAATGTCGCGAAGCGCCTGCTGGTGCGTCATGTCGAATGGGCGCAGCCCCGTAGGTCCGCCGCCGCCGCCGCCGCTTTGCTTAAGCTGGAGAAAGGCCGCGTCCCAGGCGGCCCGCGAGGTTTTCCGAAAGTCCGGCCGAGCGACGACTTGCTCGTCGAAACGGCCCATCCAATCCAGGACCATATCGGTCGCCTGGTTCGCCCGCCCGAGCCAGATGATGACGCTCTCGGCGTACTGGTAAATGCGGCCCATGCGGCCGACCTGGTGGCCGCGCTCGCCGACATCTTCCTGGTTGATGCAAACTGCGTCGATCCAAAGGACCCGGTCCCGCTCGGGCCGCCGCAAAGCAAGCAGCGCATGATACAGGTTAGTCGTAACCTGGTACCTTTGCCCGGTAATATGGATGTCGGACAAGGTGGCAGTGTCGCCCCAAACGTAGGACAGGGCCTCGTAGGGCACCATGCGGTCCTTGTCTAAGAACGTCTGGAACAGGTCGCAGGTGACGGGAGTGCCGCCAGAGCCCGCCTTAAGGCGGAGCAGGCGGATCGCATCAGTTGCGAGGTCGATTCTGTCATGTTCGTACCACCAAGCCGCCATGTTGCCGAATAGGAGACCATCGGACTTGAATGCGTGGGTCGAGATCAACAGTGGTGGTTATGCGAATGCTGGGGGAAATGAGGGTAGACTGGAAGAGAATGAGGGGAAAGGCACACTGTACGAGATAGAGCAGAAAGAGAATCTAGTCTAGGGAGGGGCAGGGTGTCGAACCAAATTGGGGTTGGGGCTTGATGTACCCATCCATATGTCTGCCCTCCTGTCCGCCTAGCGAGCGTGCTTGGGAAGGCTACCAATGAGGCCGAGCGGAAACAATCTGCATCGCCGGGCGGCTGTGCAGTAGCGGAGGCAATTCCCAACCAATCACATCGCGCTGCAACCTTTGCTTCGCTCGGTCAGGACCTACTAGCTCTTTACAGAAACCCATTCTTACCTTGTAATTAGGAGTCACGGGTCGGCACCTGCCTACACCAAGGAGGAGAATAGCCACGTCCGTGTACCCTTCCCCTTACGAGGCCCATTCCGTGACATCAGAAGTAGGGATCAAAGTAGAGGCTCACCTTGGGGTTACCAGACAAAGTCCTTGATAGATCTCCAAAAGTCGCAGCGCCGGACCCGGTCCGCGGGGGTGTTCTCCATGCGCGTGTTGCCCGTCTCTATCACCAGGCGGGAGCGCGAACGCTGCCGCCGCCGGCACCGGTGCCGATGCAGTTGTTGCCCGCCGTGGCACCGTTACTCTGCCTGTCCAAGACAGCCAGACGGGCGCGGCGGCGTTCGTCAGCGGGTTGGGCGACAGCGTCTTGACGAAGGAGATACAGTAGTCCATGACGACGGGGATGATGGGGGCGCGGTAGCTGGCCGCAGCCCCTCCGAGGCTGCTGGAGCCGGAGACGGCGGCGATCTCGAACATGTGCGGGACGCCGATTCCGGCTTGGATCATATCCGCATCTGACGTTGTAGCGGTAGGGCCGGGGCCCGTTGGATGACGAAGAAGAGTTGGAGCTGGACCTGTTGGCGACGGTGCTGCCAAGCACGTTAACGGTCGGGCAGATGAAGGGGGCTTCGCCATAGGCCAGAGACGCGGACGGGAAACAGGGTACGTGCTCGGGCAGCGGGCTCATCAGGGGATACTGTTGCTGTACGGCGCCGAGGTCGGACTCGCGCATCACGGCCTACGTCGAAGCGTTTGCGCCAAAGTAGGTAGGCGGCTAGGAAGCAGGGCCAAGTAATAGTGACATTATCATCTCTCTCCGAGACCAGTGGGCAATCGGCAAGCCGTCACTCTAGCCGTCTCCTCTATACCGAACTGGCTGAGGAAGCCAGGCGAGAAACTCGAGTACATAGGGAGAGTGGGAGGGGTACAGGAGGAAAATCGGGTCGTGATCTCAGTCGTCGTCATTCTCGACGAATACCGGGTGGGCACGGAATTTGCAGAAAGGCAGTGGCTTTTTGGAAGGCGGTATACGCGCAGCCACCTCAACGCGCCGGCATGGTTGCTAGGGTCAAGACTTCCATTGGCCAGTTTCCTTCCCCGTTTGGCCTTGCACATATAGATGCATGGAGAGATGGAGGGGCGAGGGGTTGTCTTATTGGCAAACGGGTTGGTGACACAGCTTCTTGTTCAGCCAACCATCTTCCACTCCTGCACGTTCGCTGAATGCAAAGCGTATCAGAGACTCCTTAATGGTCGGTTCGGGGGCAGACAGCATGAGCAACGCCCAAATTCTCTCCTCTGGCACGCACACGTGCAGCTTGCCGCAGCTACGTGTCCATGCATGAGCCAGGGAGGCAGGACTGATGCGGCGTGATCAGTCGAGCAGCGCAAAAACACTGCCTACCCAACTTAAGTTGTCAAGAAAGCACTCAAGCACTCCTGTTTGCCAGCCTCCATCTGAAGGTCTCTTTTTCCAATTTCTCCTCCATCTCACTCCCATCAGAACCAAGGCCAACGTGCCAGCTCTCTCCTCGACTTTTGTTGCAGACAGCCAACTATGGACGGCCGCGAGGAGGAGCCACAGGATGGACCGGGCGGATTCGAGGTTTCGTACGATCTGGCCCCCGATATTTTCGGCCATTGGCAATCCACTCCCCACTGACCCGAATTCCTTGCCCAGGCCGTTCAGCAGCGCCATGGTCAGCCTCAAGTTTGCAGAGAGCGTCACGCTCAGCATCCACCGCTCGGTCCTGCTACGATGCTCCAAGCTGGGCCTCCTTGATTCGTGGACCAAGCCGATCGACCTCGGGGGGTTCTCGGTGTATGCCGGCCATGCGTTAGTTTCATACCTCTACAGCGGGGAGTACAAGAAGCATACCAGCTTGAGGTGGACACGACCCTTGAATCCAACTGCCAACGTGGGATTGGCCGAGCTTGCGTCCAGATTCGAGATCTACGCCCTCGCCCGGAGCGTTGAACTGAACGGCTTAGAAGAGCAAGTCAGGGATGAGATTGACGGCATCGCAGACCATCTCGACATGTTCACCGTCATTGATGCCGTCCGAGAGACATATCCCACCCTGATCGGCAACGACACATGGTTCTCGCCGTGGATCAAATCGGTCATCAAGAAGGCGTTCAAGGACCCCAAGAAGCTGTCAAGCATTTCCGTGTCTCCTGACTTTCGCGCTGTTTTTTCGGTTACCAAGCTCCTCCTCGGATGCATGATGGAGACCTACACGGAGATGGTGGACATCATTGCTGATGGATTGGGCGTCGTGGAACCGCACACACCGGTCACTGACGGCTCATTCGAGGACGCCGAGGGGGGCGAAGGCCTACGCCCGTCGCAGAAGCTACCGATGATGCTGACTCGTGACCCAGACATGGCCAAGCCTATTCCCGGACTGCAAGTCTCTGACAAGGAGCGGGAAATTCTCCGTGTCAGCTTGGCCAACAGAAATCGTCCCTCTTGGTGGCTGGCACTCGTCCCTCAAGCTCACAGCGGGCCTCCCCCGCCTGTCAAGCGCGGCCGGTCTAGTGCATCCTCCGAGACGGAGGCTGAGGACGGGCCCCGCGCGGAGGATGAGCGAGCCCCTGATGCACAGCCTTGCTGCGAGAGAGAACTTGCACTGGCATCCGAAGCGGTTCACGAGCCAGAGCCCGAGCCAACACTCGAACCTGTGGAAGAATGCACCCCGCCGGTACCCACTGATGAACAGCTTTGGTGCGGGGGAGAACTTGAACTGCCGGCCGACGCCGCAACACCCGAGCCAACACCCGAACCTGTGGACGAATGGGGGACATCGTGCGGTGCTAAGAAAGCCAAGAAGAAAAAGAAGTCTACAGTACTTATCCCATTGTCTAAGCCAACTCACCTCGCCCAAGTTCCTCTGCTAATACCGCCTGCTGAAGAAGTTTGCCCCCGATCCCGAGCCAACGGTGGCCGTGCCTGAACAACCGCGGGGATTGTGGGGATGAAATGGACAGAAAACGAGCGGCTTTGTTGTTGAAGACGAGGTCTGGCGGTCACTGGTCGGGTGAGGAATGATAAGTTGGGGAAACGGAAATTGCAAATTGCATGAGCCCACGAGTGGCTGCGCCCTGCTCTCGATTCAAGGCCTAATTATGCCAGTCTACAACCCCATCACAGTCCAGCTGCAATCTCAATCCAAGGTGCTTTGCCTCCAGATGGCAGCCCAGCCACGGCTACAGGTCTGAGTGGCAGGATGACCGGCCACGCGTCCCGCCAGAGGATGGCGACTGGCCAACTCGAGATCATCGCGTCGTGCCCCCAGCGACTTTACGAAATAGATTCGTGATAGTTAGGCATTGCGTTTGAGGATCGCTCTCACTCATCAGACAGGCTAGGGCACTATGTGTCGCTCTCTCGTCGCTCTTGTTCTCGCCTGTCTCGGGATACGGCGTGGCACCGCGGCAGGGCGTCGGCGATGCTCGAAAGGCTTCTCTTGGGACAGGCCTGGCTTTGACGGCCTCACGCCCTGGGTCTGGGACAGTGGGGCTCGCTTCTACGTAAATAATATTAAATACTACGTGGCGTTGACATGGTTTGAAACTCTCAAAAGCCAAAGCATCAATCACCTAAAGCGATGACATCGTTCACGTCTGGCAATACCGCCGCACTCCGCGGCCGCGAGCAGAAGCAGCCACAGGCAGCAGAGCACCAGCGCCAGCTCGAGTATTAGAAGAGGCAGCTGACGGACAGCTCTCCTGCCGAGTTCCTAAGCGACCGGCCACGGCCGTGCATCCTGTCCGGTCACGCCGGCGTCGTCCAATTCACCATCGAGGGCTCCGTGTACGAGCGCCTCTAAGAGTTCTGCCGAACCCATTAGGCCACCTCATTCATCGTGTTGCTGGCCGCCTTCCGCGCAGCGCACTACCGTTTTACCGGCGCCGAAGATGCCACCATCGGCACTTCCATTACCGGCCAGAACCGGCTCGAGCTCGGAACATGGTCGGCTCCGCCAACACCCGCGCATGAGGATCGCCATTGGTGACGACGACACGTCCGACGGGCTGGTTCGGCAAGTCCGGTCTACAGCGACAGCCGCTTTTGCGAACCGAGATGTCCCTTTCGAGCGCATCGTGTCGTCACTCCTGCCCGGGTCGAAAGATACATCCCGGAGCCCACTGGTGCAGCTCATGTTTGCTTTCCACTCCCAGCGGGACTCCGACAAGCAGCGCCAATAACAGTAAGCCCTGGCCCTCGCGCCTTCATCAGGCAACCAGTGCAACTTCCAGGCGCCCTAGGAATTCACAAAGTCACCCATCGGAGCCCCAACCTTGCAGGAGATCATAACAAAGCCGGACCAGCACGCCCAAGCAAAAAGAAAACCAAAAACAAGTCACCTAGCTCAGGAGGAGCGGAAAGGAACGATGCTGATTGTGAATGGAGCGGGGAATGGCGAAGTGGGAGTATTGGTATGAAAGGCAACAAGTCAGGACGTATTGGAATTGCAAGAAATGGCGTCGGGTAGCTTAGAGGAAAATTCGCTCGAAATATCCCGGTGTTTGTTCTATTGACGCCATGTTTACAATGGTTTCCAGAATGTGTATGAGTAATAAAAAAAGAATTGAGAGGGAGAGACCGCCGACAAGGTCTGCCACAAGCTCCACGCGCATGGCTTCAAGCTCCCGTTACTGTCGCAAAAGGACCCGGTAGACCAGAGCTGTTTACGTGGATCGATTACCTCTGCTACGAGTAGTACTGCCTCGATTGATACTAGGTGAGAGAAGACGCAGCTTCGACCTTGGTGAGACTGTGGAAAGACACTGCCGATGTCACAGATCTGACAGAGCAGTGTCCTTGACCGTAGCTGCCCCAAAACGAATCCAACCGCTCGCCGCGTGCGCCCAAAGACACCCAATGCACCTAGGTAACACACCACGCCCAGACGCACAGCACACCACGCACAACAACCCTGTGCCTGTCGGCAGCTTCCACCAGGTGGACGCCTCAAAGGAGGACGACGACGACGACGAGGATCATTGAAGACCCGCCGAACGTGCCTCTTGCATATCTTGCCGTTGGCCATTCTGTTGCTCTCGTGGTTGATCTTGCTCGACTCGTTCCTGTTGGGACGCACTGCTCCCCGCTGTCCCGGCACCCTCAACCGCCTTCCGAGCCGCTATCAGGGCCGTCTTCCGGTTTGCCTTCAAGAACGCGGCAACCGCCTCATGGTCGAACTGCTCTGCAAGCGCCTCCGCCGTGTTGCCAAAGACGGTTGTGGCCGTTCTGTCGGCGCCGTGCTCCACCAGGAGCTTTACAACCTCCAGGTGGCCTTGCTGCGCGGCCGCGTGCAGGGTAGGGACGGCCAAAACCCATAGGACCCATAAAGGACCCAAACCCAAAACGGGTACCCATTGGGTGCCCGCTATGGGTTTTGGGTTCTGGGTTTGGGTTTTTTATGGGTTTGGGTTTTGGGTTTTGGGTTTTTCACGGGTCCAAAAAATGTGCAACCAATAAAAACACCTACTGCAGCCCCGCCCCCTTTTTTTTGTATGCTCTTCTGTTTTTTTGGGTTACCCGTGGGTACCCAAAAAAAACCCAAAACCCAAAACCCAAAACCCAAATGGGCACCCATTTTTTGGGTTTGGGTCCAAATTTTTGGGTCGACCCACGGGTTGAAATGGGTACCCGTGGGTGGGTTTTCGCCTGGCCTAGTGCAGGGGGGGTGCGGTTCCCAGCTCCCGCCACGTTGGCATTTTCCCCGTCCGCTTGTAGCTGCCTTCGCACTTCCGCCGTATATCCGGCCTCGCAGATGTCGTAAAAAAAAATTGCTGCGCGGGTGACGACGCTGGCAGGGCTGGACGGTCCGGAGCATCGCGAGGAGGGGCGGTGAGCGTGTAGCCGGCTGTTGAGAGACAAGTAACAAGGTCATTGTCCGTATGCCGATCGACACGCTATGGAAGCAGCCGCTCGGCTCCCTCGAGCACGGTAGGCACGCTGGTGAGGACCTCGCCGAGGACCTCGGGGTCGATAATGGAGAGGAGGAAGAACACGGCGACAAAGCGGATGTGGAGTGCTGCCACGATGGTCCTTTGTACGTCCAGAGTTTGACTTGTGCTCGCTTCAGTTCGGGCCCCGGCTTTGTTGACTGCCGCCGGCGCCGTGGCAAGCGTGCCCCTACTCTGCACGAGCAGCTGAACGAGCTTTTCGATAGGCGTTGGGGCGGGCTGGTTTGCGTATTTGTTTCGGACAATGGGCACAACGGCACGAATATAGTCTTATAGGATGCCCACCTGCTTGAACTCCGCCATCTCGACGAGCCAGGTGGACAGAGTGTCGAGGGACGGGACGCGAGAGAGAAGCTGGGCTGCGGCGCTCGGCTCTCGCGTCGCCAGCAGCGCCGCAATCGGGATTTCGGAATCTCCAATCAGGCGGTTGTAATGAGGATACGCCCCGGCTTCCATCAAGATGCCGACGATGTCGCCGTTGCGGAGCTTCAAAGCGCACCCGAGCGGCGTCTTCCATTTCGGGCCGGGGTCGTTAACATCAGCACCGCAAGATAGGAGCATCTCGACGCACCCCCCGGTACCCGTTTTCTACGGCGAGATATAAAGGCGTTGCCCCGCGCCGTTTAGCCCCCCGCGGGTGGCATCCGTGTTCGTTGACGAGCCGATGCACCAGGTTGTCCCGGCCCAGGAAAGCTGCCACTTCCAGGGGCGTCCGACGGGAGGCCTCAGTCTCCCTTTTCAGTGCCAAAATCACGGCCTCATCGTCAACAGTGGTCGCCGGGGACTTGTTGTCGTCTTGAGGCCGTGGCTGAGATGAGGCCCAATAACCACGGCGTCCCTCCTTTAACAGCATCTCGACCATGTCCCAGTGTCGCTCGTAGACGACGTAGTCCAGCGCTGTGCCAAGATCTTCGTCCTGGGCATGGGGGGAGACGCCTTTCTCCAGCAGGATCTTTGCAATTTCGATATGACCGCGCTTTGCGGCGTAGTGCAACGGCGTGCAGGCCTTTGAACACAAAGTCGACACCGAGGCTCCGCTTTCTAGCAAAAGGTTAAAGATTTTCAGTTTGCCGTATATGGCAGCAAAGGTTAGGGGCGTGAAGGACTTGTTGGTTTTTGCCACGACTGACGCCTTATAGACCAGGAGAAGCTTGACGGCCCCGACGCGGCCATTAATGACAGCACAATGAAGGGGCGGGCGGAAACGGGCGTCTTTCTTCTCAATGTCAGCCCGTCCTCCCTTCAGCAGGGCCCTGAGGATGCTATTCTTCCCCCACATGGCAGCGTAGTGGAGCGTGAGTAAGTGAGTGAGTGAGTATATTTAACGTCGGTAAGTCGGGATCTACCAGTCCCTGCCTCCCAGGGGCATACGACGTGCTAGCGCTACCTAAGCTTATTTACACCAGGTTATAATGCTGCTATCGGGGCGGCTAACAAATTAAACCCCAAGGCACACGGAGGTCGGGCCGCATTCCGGAGCTCCTTGTTGGTGAGCGGGCGATCGGCGGTAGGGCGTAAACACGCCAGGGTACCACCGGAACGAAGATGGGGCTGGCGATGCCATTCCGATCATCATCGCCTATTCCGCTATTACACTCCTTTTCGTCGGGCGGGGGCGGCGCCTATTGCGACATATGGCCAGCCCGATCGATCAAGCTGATCTAATGAATCTGCTGAAGGCCCGGTCGCACCGAAATTTGTTACTCAGATAAGGATTTTCTTACCGGAAACTGGCTGCTGGGTTTTTTTTTTTTTTTTTTTTTTTTTTTTGGAGGGGCTGGAGTTGGCCCCGGTAAGCCATGGGAAAGTGCTGGCATGTTAGCATGCACCCAGCATCCTGCTGCAGGCTTTCTAGTCTGTATACATAATGCGGTGGCCCCCGTTTACCCAAGGCCTCCCAAAACTCCCCATGGAAAAAGTGTCCTGTTTGCATGCCTGCAAGGCTTGGAGTGGGTTTCTTTCTTCTGTTTCTATTTATTGATCCTTTATAGGCCGACTTCCCTTTTGTGTCCACACGACGTCGCAGTCACTCTCCGACGACCCTGTTTCCAACACAAGCAGCCCGGCTCCTCCATATAAGGCGTCTCCAACTTGCACCGAGATCCAGCAAAGACGACATCCGCTCGGCTCCAAAACGAACGAGACAACACTTCTACCAACAGACTCAACCGAGCCCGTCGTCAGGATGTCGCCCTCGCACACCATGTCCGCCCACTGGGGGCAAGCAGATCTACACCTCGTGGTGCCAAAGCCGCCAGGCGACGCCGGCCACGACTGCGACGACCACGAGCCGGCTCCCATCCCCAGGGCTTGGCGGCAACAGCAGCAGCAGCTACTTTGGCGAGAAGCGGTCCATGGACAGCGACCGCAGCTCCAGCGGCGGTGCCGGCAGCAGCATGTCGCGCCAGACCTCCGCCTCCAACTGGTTCGGTCGGCGGCAATAAAAGAGCAACAGCAGCCTCTGTCACTGGAGGCTTCCGACGAACCACGACAACAACCTAGCACCGAGGCCCGCGTATCCGAGCAGACCACTGTCCCTGCGATCGAAGGCCCCCAAAAAGGTACTTCACAACTACGCAGCGTATCGATATCCAATGGACCCGAGCAACTCGTCGCGTGTTTTCGGTAGCGGGGCATTCACATCCGATGCGTCTGCGCCCAAGCTCGACTTACACGGATACGGCAGTGCAAAGCTCAAACTGGGCAACAATCGATTTTTTCTCAATACAATCACGCCCATGTGGATACAGGTGTGCGTTTGCCAAATTTATTACTTTATTAGGCATAACCCGCCCGCTTAGCGCACCCGCCTAACGAACCCGCCACAACGCACCCGCCACAAGGCACCTGCCATAACGCACCTACCACAAGGCACCTGCCACAAGGCACCTGCCACAAAGCACCTGCCACAAGGCACCCGCTATAGGGCACCCGCTATAGAGAGAGAGAGAGAGTTTATTTAACGTCGGTAAGTCGGGATCTACCAGTCCCTGCCTCCCAGGGGGCATACGACGTGCTAGCGCTACCTAAGCTTGACATTAGGCTACGTGTTGCTATTAAGGCGGCTAACAAAATCAAACCATAGGGCAAGCCCAAGGCATACGGAGTTCGGGCCGCATTCTGGCGCTCCTTGTTAGTGAGCGGGCAATCGGCAAAGGGGGCGAGTAAACGCCTGGGCACTGTAGGCGCTGCTGTTGGTAGTGGTGCTGTCGGCCGGCGGGTGTGCCGGAAAAGGGGGTTAGGCCGGGTTTGGGCGGGGGTCCTCGGGACCCCCCCTGGGCCCGGCCGGAGGTACGGGGGACTAACGAGCCTACTGTTGGTCCTAGTAATGCAAAGGAAACGCTGAAAAGTGCAAAGGAAACAGGAAAAAGGAAAAAGGAAAAAGGAAAAAGGAAAAAGGAAAAAGGAAAAAGGTTGTATGCGGGCTTTTTAGGCCCTGTTACTACCGCCTAGCGATAATGTAGTAGTTGGTAGTTTTAACGAACGAAGCAAAAAGGAAAGGCTTTTGCAATAGCCGTTTCCAATACCCGGGCCTATCAAAAGCCGAGGAAAGGTCCGCTATAGGCCACTTGTTTTCTGCCGCCTTAGCTAACCTGCAGTATATAGGGTGGGAAAGGGACTTGTTTTTTCCGCAGCTGCTGTAACAAAGGGTTAAAAACGGCTTGGAAAAGGATTTTTATATTGCAGATAAATTTTTTATAGGCTCAAAAGATGCTTGAGGAAAAAGGAATTTTTTATGGAAGATATAGGAGATGGCAGGGTTTATATAAACCACCCTGTAATCCGTGCGAAGTATTAAGTACATAATTCACACTGCCCCTCCGGCTTTCGGCCTTTGAGCCTTGGGGCCGTTAGGCACCTATACCGGTTCCCGGACCTTCTGTGGGGCCGATTAGGTAAGTCCACAGGTTTTTCCGTGTAACATTATCCTCCTTTTCCTAGGGCGCGTTTCGAGACCTTTTAAAGCCCGCTTAAGGGATGCGGCTATGCCTATATCTTATAGCACGCGGGGGTCCCTAGGCTTATCGGGGTTAAGCCGATAAAAGGCAACAACGTGTTGCTTAAATCCGTCGGTATCGAAATGCTCCCAAAATTCCCACGTCCAGTCCTTTTTTCGTAGGTAATCTTCCTATCGGACAAAGTAACGAACCTTCCCGCCTGTATCTATGGAATCCATAACCTTTTTTACAACGAAATCTCCTATAACCGAAGGGGCCTCCCGCAATACCTGGTTAGGGTTAGGTCGTATTTAAATGCTAAAGCGGTAGGGTTCGATAAGGGACACGTGGAAAGCGTTATGGATTTTCCAGGTTTTAAGCAGGGCCAGTCGTACCGCCGTAAGAAAAATAACCTTAAAGATCCGGAAGGGCCCGAGCATTTTGGCATCGAGTTTCTTAGCAAAGCGACGGGTCTTTATGTGCCGGGCGTTTAATATAACTGTAACAAGGGGTCAAAGACGGCTTGGAGAAGGATCTCTATATTGCAGATAATCTTTCTATGGGCTCAAGAGATGCTTGAGGAAGAAGGAATCTTTCATGGAGGACATAGGAGATGGCAGGGTTTATATAAACCACCCTGTGATCCGTGCGAAGTATTGAGTACATGATTCACACTGCCCCTCCGGCCTTCGGCCTTTGGGCCTCGGGGCCGTTGGGCACCTATACCGGTTCCCGGACCTTCTGTGGGGCCGATTAGGTGAGTCCACAGGTTCTTCCGTGTGACACGTTGTTGGGTTGGAATTCGAGTCGATTGTCCGGAGGTCGCTATTAGGTGATCGACTCGCTTGCGTAATCGATTCGCTTGTGGATTACGTTAATATAAAAAAGGTAATGCAAAATAAATTAGGGTTATGCATTTAACATTAGCTAAATACATTAGTTTTTTTTAACATATTGTATAATAGGTGCTTTATAATAAATGTTTTAAAATAACGTGGTTCACCACCGAGTGCCACATTTGACGCGTCCACGCGTCAATCCAACTTCATCCGCGAATATTTCCACAACAAACAATGGCAAACAAAAGCGACGAACGCAAGATTATTCTAGCCCTTCAGGCGATTGCATCGAACCCACAGTTAGGCATCCGGAGCGCCGCCAAAATCTATGAAGTCGACTTTTCCACTCTTGCCCGGCGGAAGCGCGGTCAACCTGCTCGACGCGACAGCAAGACCAACTGTCGCAAATTGACAGAATCCGAAGAGGAGGCGCTTGTTAAATACATACTCGAGCTGGATTCGCGAGCATTCCCTCCCCGGCCTTCTGGTGTTGAGGATATGGCCAACCGACTGCTCGCCGAACGCGACGCGGGCACCGTCGGGACCAACTGGGTCGCGAGGTTCGTCAAACGCCGCCCAGAGCTCGGCACGCGTTGGATTCGAAAATACGACTACCAGAGGGCCAAATGCGAAAATCCCAAGCTCGTTTTTGCGTAGTTCGACCTTGTACGGAATACTGTGGCTAAATATGGCATCCAGGATAACGACATCTATAACTTCGACGAAACCGGCTTCCTTATGGGCATAATCGCCGCCGTCATGGTTATTACAACGTCGGAAGGCCGTAGCAAAGCAAAGCTGGTCCAGCCTGGCAACCGGGAATGGGCCACAATCATTCAAAGGGTTAACTGTTGCGGTTAGGCGGTCCCTCCTTTTATTATCGTTAAAGGGCAGTACCACCTAGCCAATTGGTACTCGGAAACCGACCTTCCACGCAATTGGGTCATCGCAACGAGCGCTAACGGGTGGATTACGAACGAGCTCGGCCTGAAATGGATCCAGCATTTCGACAAACACATTGCAGCTCGTTCCACGGGGTCCCATCGTTTGTTAGTGCTGGACGGCCACGAAAGCCACCATTTGACGGATTTCGAGCTCTATTGCCAAGAATATAACATCATTACGCTTTGCATGCCTCCGCATTCGTTTTACTTCCTTCAGCCGCTTAACGTCGGGTGCTTCGGCCTAATAAAGCGGGCGTACGGTCGACAAATCGAAAACCTAATAAGGTTACACGTTAGCCACGTAACCAAGGTCGAGTTCCTTTCGGCGTTTAAAGCGGCATTTTTTAACTCCATAACCGAAGGAAATATTCAAAGAGGCTTCCGAGGGGCTGGCCTTGCTCCTTTCAATCCGGATTCGGTTTTGGAAAAGCTGGATGTAAGGCTACGAACTCCAACTCCCCCGAAAACGCCTTTGAACGACGCCGAACCTTGGACCTCCAAAACGCCCAGGACAGCTAAGGAAGCAACTTCGCAGTCTGAACACATCAAAACTCGAATCTCCAATTACCAAAGCAGCTTTCCGACACCTATACTAGCGGCTGTGGACCAGTTTGCGAAAAGGGCCAGGGCAATTATGCATCGGGTCAACCTTTTGGAGGAAAAGTGCTCTAAATTACGAAGGGCGAACGAAGCACTAAGCAAACGCCGGAGGGCCAAAAAAACACGTGTCCGATTTGGAGGGTTACTTACCATCGAAAAGGTACGAAATGTTCTGGACCAGCAGGAACTGGATGGGCAGTTACAGCAAAAAATGCGCGATTATAGAGGTTAGGAAAGGAAGGCGACGACAACTCGTCGGCGATGTGGCACCTGCGGCAAAACCGGACACAATGCGCGCACCTGTCAGAAGGAAGTAGAAATGTCTAATATATACAGTTCTAAGTAGTTTGAATGGATTACTGGCGTTGTTGGGTTGGCATGCGCGTCGATTGACTGGAGGTCGGCTGTAAGTGTGGCAGGTGCCTTGTGGCAGGTGCCTTGTGGCAGGTGCCTTGTGGCGGGTGCCTTGTGGCGGGCGCGTTGGGCGGGTGCGCTAAAATTAAATTGATTTGGGGGAATTGGCCGCTATATTTCAATTGGCTCACGTTACCTCGCACCTCCCGTTCACCTATCAAAATTGTGGAGACAAAATCGTTGTTGCCCAGTTTGAGCTTTGCACTGCCGTACACGGACCGCTCCCAACGGCCCAATGTCATCACGCCGCATTTGGCCCGCCGCCACGAAACCGGATCGGGGTAGTCCAGATCGTCCAGCAGCTTAGCGTCCCCCTGCCACAGCAGCACTGGCAGCTCGAAAGAGGGTGGCAGGGGCGTCGAGACGTTTGCATTCGAATTCTCCTGGCCTTTGTTTTTCCTGTGATTTTCCCGTCTCCGTTGGCGCTCGGGGCATACGACTTTCCCCTTTCTCGATTTCCCTGCATAGCTAGGGTGCTGGCGTTTGGGGGGTTGATACTTTACCTTTTCTCTCCTTTTGTGTTTTTTTTTCCTCCCATTAAATCTAAACCTCTCGTCCTGGCATTCTGGAAGCATCACCAATCCTCGAGTTGCTTTACCTAAGCAAACCTACAACCATCGATAGCACGCCGATAGTCACGCGTTAAAAACGATACCCCGCGTTTTCTTTTCCTTGCACGCAGTGCAATGCCTGTCTCCACACATCTCATGTGCTGCTTTTCCCGAAATAGAACCAGGTAAAAAAATAAATGGTTACGGTGGAACTCGGGCGCATTCGTCGACAGCCGCAAACCAGGAAAAAAAATGTTGGTTTGACAAGGCGACCAAGACACACAAGTTAGCTTGCTCGTGCTAATCCTAGTTTTTCGTCCAATAATGCCAGTCTCCGCCGGGATTGTACCCTCAAAAGCGTTGGGGGAGCGACACGCAACACGACTGCCCATCATGCTGGCACGAATGTTCCTAAGCCTCAATGTCGTACCCGTCCCAGCGCCGCCCTACAATGATACCCTTCTTCGCCCGCCATGCGTTCGCTACGAGCACAGCCTGACATGACTCCGTCACGCTCTGGAGTCTGGGGCGCTATGTACAGCTGCAGTTAGACAGGCTGGCTTTCGGCTTTAACTCACCCGGCAAGGACAGCGAAGGCCGCCTGCAAACGGCACACAGCTTCAAGCAGACAGTTGGACCGGCGTCTGTTGACGGTGCTGGGGACGATACGCAATAGCGAGGGGGAAAACATGTTTGGCAGGTGGGGCCAATGTGGCATCGATGGCACCCTATCGGAGAAACCCAAGGCTTGCATTTCAAGAATCTCAATATTGTTATGCAACGGGGCCGTTCACGTCCTTCCGGATCGGGCGGCCCCGCGGGTTCAAAGGCCGGTTCTGGCCATTCGACCCGACCGGCGACACCGTCCGATCAAGGCGGCTCGACAACCGCCGGTCCGCCCCTTTGTCGCTGTTGGTTGCGAGTATCGCAACGCTCCACCTTATTTTATTGCGTTGCTGCGACCCCATCCAGCAAACGTGAAATGGCCTATTGTGGTATTTACATGCATGCAACTATGCAAGTAGGATGGAGGGCCATGGAGCACACGGGCGCTTGACACGGCAAACGAGAGCGCTTTACGCCCTCAATATTCCACGCCCCATAAGCGCATTGTTGACGGTTCGCCAAAGCCCCTGACGGCGCATTCGGACTCGAAGACGCGGGCAGAAGCGCGGGCGAGCCGAGCGAATCGAAACAACGACAACGGACATCATCACGCCGCCCGAATCACAACTTTCAATAAACACCACACTGTTTGAGAAACGCCGGAAGGGCGCCGTGCGCACGCCGCCGCGCGCCGGCACCGACGATGCTACCGAAGCTGATGGCTTGCTGTTCCTACCGCGACCGCCGCCGGACGCACCCCGCCCACTGCAGGCACATTGTCTGCTCCGCATCGGCGAGGAGGCGGCATCCTTCGCGGCGGCCCCTCCTTCGTCCTCACACGGGATCTTCCCGCACGGGATCTACGGCAGCTACAACGAGAGCAGAGGCGGTTCGGCGCGCAAGAAGAGGGCCCTGTTGGAACTGGGGCGTGAGGATGCAATCGAGGTGCGCAACTTTAATACGGGGGCGCCCTTGAGGCTCTGCTTGCGCTAGAGGACGAGTTGCTGGAAGTTGGTGGCCGCGGACGCGCTCCTCCCAGGCCTCGGGTAGCTTTACTTCCAACTTCCCGGCGGCTTTAACAGTGATCCGCCTCCTCGCCGCGTCATAGCAAACGCCTTCGTGCACCATCCAGGGGTCACCCAGGATGAGAGCCTATTGCAAATCGGGCACCACGTAGGCGCAGAGCAGTCGCTCGTAGCCTCCGATATTTAACATCCTGTATGCGATCTCTGTAATTTTTATGTCCTTTAGCGCTTTAGTAGCGCCACCTATGCGCCGCGGGGGCACTGCGATGCGTTGGAGTCCACTCGATCGAGCAAACCGAAAGCTTACAGCGGCGTAGCACAAGTAACCCGTATCTTAATCCTTTATGGGATGCGTTCCGTTAATAATTGCATGTAACAAGGGCGGGTCGCCGTCCATCCGTCGCTGGGCCTCCTCGATCCCGTCCCGGAAGGGTTCCCTTCGCTCCTCAGCCCGACTTCGCTGAGGAGCCTTTATTTTAACTGCTTCGACTTTTACGAAGCGGGCTTTGTGGCTTCTTCTCCCAACAAAGGCGCCACCCGGGTCGCGTTTATCCCGACCGCGCGGGGACCTTGCGGCTTAGTCGCTGCGCGGTAGGGGCATTTGGAGACCTAATGGTCCGAGCTGCCACATTAACGGCAGCGGCCCTTTTTGCGTCGTTTGTCCAGCTCCTCCTTGGATACCCACTTGGCTGCGTCCCCTGGAAGGCCTCGTCGCGCTCTCGCCGCGTTCAATCCCGTTATCTGCGTGTCGCCACCGCCGTTTACCCGAGCGTAACCCGCTGCCTCGGTGGCGGGGGAGTGCCCCCTGGTCGTGTCCTCGACGCGAGCTCGAGGCGCTCCCCCCGCTTGGAAGCGGAGCGCGTGGCCCCCTTTTCAGCCGCCAGTGCTGACACCTTCCTTACCCACTCGTGGTACGTAGTCGGCATTTCGCGGCCGACTAAAAGACTAGCTAGCCCCTGGTTCAACGAGCCCTCGAGCGGGAGAGAGAGAGAGAGTATACTCAGTAACAAAAAGACGACGGAGCAGCCAGCACAATGCGGACCACCTCGGCTTCGGTTCTTGGTCAGCTTGGATGGTCGTAACATCCGGTGATGTCTGCTGCCGCCGCCCAGTTGGGCATGTGAAATAAGCTGATCGTAACGGTAATGCAACGGCAATGCGGGGAGAACGGGAATAAGCGCTTGTCGTACCGCCCTTTTCTCCTCTTTTTTCGCCCCATTTGAATCCATCCTTACCCGTCTCCTTGCGTTTCCCCTTGCGGAGACGACAGCGCCGTCAAGGTACGGCTTTCCCAATCAGGGAGGCGGCGCACGTAATCGGGCAGTTGACAGATGCGGCCAAGCAAAAAAAAAAAAAAGGGTCCAATTGGCGTCTTGGGTCGCTGCCCGGAGTTGCATTTCAATTAGCGGCGCGGGGTACCGGCACATGCGATCGAAGTGCCGGCATCCGCGGCCAAGATCCCCCCAGAGTCTGATGTGGCCCGATGGCCGATGGACTAACCAAAGGCACACCAAGCATGCTATCATGGCCCGGAGTAGCCGTGTAATATTCGAGAATTCAAAGCGGCCGGCCTCCGCACACGGCCAGTCGAGTTTCTTTTCCCTTTCTCTTCACCACCGGCCACCAGCACAATCTCAAGCCTGGCAAAAGCCCATCCAAATCAGCCTCCAGCTGCTTTCTTTCCGCAAAGCTATCGGTCCTCCCCAGCGACACCAATTAGCACCATGAAGTTCCTCGTCGCTCTCCTGGCTCTGTCGGCCGCCGTCCTGGCCGCCCCGGCCCCCGAGGCCGCCGCCGCTGCGAGCAAATTCCCCATGGACGCCGTTATGTGCACCTGCCAGGACCCCGCCACCGGCAACACTAGGTCCAACAGCATGTGCCGTATGTTTCCTTTTAGTGCCCCTTTTTATTTGCCTTGCCAACATCTTAAACAGAAAGTGCTAACCTTTTATTATTGCAGTTGACAACTATGGCTCCTACGATATTCTTGGCGGCTGGGTGAGTTCATTTAATTTCGATTTTGTTTTTTTTATAACTTTGGATCCCTCCTCCCTTCTTTTTTTCTTTGTCTCTCATGTAAATAACATTTATTAATTCGCTTTTTAAAACAACAGTGCTACCAATATCTTGACTGGGCCGGCACCATAGATCAGGTGTTCACCGATGCGCACTGCCAGAAGCACTTCGGCGAGACGGTCTATGACGGGATCAAGTACCCCCAGTACACCAAGGCTCTTTGCGTGCCCACCCAGCTTTGCGACAGATATAACGGCACGTGGGGCGACGAGAAGTACTACAGGCTTTGCAAGTGGGGAGGGTTAGAATAAATTGCTGGAAGGGTGCATATCTACTGCATTGTAGTAGTCGATCATAGGTATCCGGCAGGGTTTAGCTCTGCGGGCCGGATCCAGTAGGCAGATGAATATCCCTCTGCCCTGATGGGCCTCGGGGGCTTTATATGGCTTGTGGATAATTTGGTGATTTTTCTCTTTTATGCGGTGAGCTTTTATACTAATCCGAAAAAGTAAAAGGAAACTGAATAACTATTATCTTTGCCCCCGTCCATCTTCTTTTTGTTTCCCCTTTGAAAAAAAAAAAAAAAAAAAAAAGGCCGGGGGGGAGGGGGGGTTGGTCATATAAAAGTATGATCAATGTTGCGGCCAGACTAATGGAGGCACGCTGGCCTTGCATTGACGCTATGAACGAAGATTCTACGCTGAAGAGAAAGGAAAGGAAATGGCGCTGGTCGTCCGGCCTGAAGTTGTCTCGATCTGTGTGGCTTGCATGCTTGTATCTGCCCCACAGCTGTGGCGGTGCCACTGGGCGTATGGCCTGTGGCGGGACCGTCACACCTATTTCAGACGTGATTTACAAAAAAAATTCCCTCCGCCCCACTGCTACAACCACACAAACCAGTGACTCCCGATTGAGCCACGAATTGAGCCACGGCCACCGTGCAAAATCTTTTTGTGGCATCATGCCTGAGCCACTGAGACTAAGCGACGGTGCTGAAATCAAAGGCTTCGTTCGGGGCGTCCTTCTCGGCAAAAACTTGAGACAGATTTCGGCGAGGAAGGCAGAGCTCGAAAGATTTAGACAAGACGCCCAGAGGGCGCACAAGCAGCTCCTTGCCCTCCTGGAACTCAAGCAAGCTGCAGCGAATCTCGCCGAGGCGCAGTCGACAACCAAGCAGGGCCAGGTCACCACGCTATTTACCGTCATAACCATCGTCTTTGTGAGTGCGAACGCACCGGAGCCATAACCATCATCTTCTTTTTTCTTCTTTGCACTGGGGCCTGCTCGCTAATTACGTCAGCGGGCCTTCCAGACCCCTTCATACCAGCTACAGTAGATAAAGTGCACCCTCGCGCGATAGTCAGGCTGCACCGGTCCCAAACCACCACCCCCCAGGAAACCCAGGGTAGGCGGTTCCCCCACCATTCGCGGCGCTGCCCAGACACCCCAAAACAGTTCAAGACGAGACACAAATA
>JNVV01000017.1:608594-638828 GCA_000733355.1 Falciphora oryzae
GTCCAGGGATGGCAACTTATGAATCTTCTGCATCGGTCACGCCGCTCGCTGGAGCGGCCGCGCCGGCAGGGATTGAGGTAGCAAAATACCGCTTTGTGTCGTATGGCGCCTGGCATCGACGGCGATACAACCCAAGTCGCCAGATATTGCGATGCCGGTTAGTTCGTTGTGATCGCTCCCTGCCCACTGCTTGACTTGTCTTCTCTTCTCTCCACGGCCCTCCTCAGTTGGAGTCAGCGGTGTGTGTCGGGTGATAATCTCGGTGGCTTCCGTGTTCTCAGCCGCGACGCTCGACGGAAGATGAGGCACCACTGCGTTGATTCCAATACTGTAAAGATGGAACGATGGGATCCTCGCGTCTAGTTAATTGAATGCTTAAGTGCCCGTGTTAAACGCTATAAGGGTAGTACCCCTCCTCCTTGGCCAAAGGGAGAAGGCACGGAAGATGGAAGAACAACATGCACATGAGCATGTTTAACATCGACCAATGCCATTGATGCGCTGAGCCACCCCGTCCACCTAGCGGGCAATAGCATGATGCTTATAAACCCGAAACTAGCTAACCTTCCTTTGAACCGGCACAGGCGAAGCACCGGGCCGAACGGGAAGCTAGAACCGAGCCAAGACCGAAGGGTAGACCGGGCGCAGAGGGGCCCGAGTCTGACACCCTAAGACTAGACTACCCAGCTACCTGGTAGGTACCTAGCCAAGCTGGTAGGCCGGGGGGAGGTGATCTCATGCAACAAGAGAGGTTGTAAATCAAAATCACGACCGACCGAGACCGTGAAGGGTGAAGTATTTGGAACCCTTTAATTGTAGCCGTGTGCAAATGAGAAAAATATTATTATGGGAGGCAGGGCTTTCGGGAGGGATAACGAACATCAAAACTAAAGGCTCCGGTGATGTAATAATCACGTGGCAGTCATGTGACCAGCCCCCGCCGCAAACGTTGAAATCCGGGGGTTGTTCAACAGCCCCGTGAGAATTCGATGCCTCGGGGAGCAAGAAGAATTGGCGACGGGCGTATTTGGGCTCAATCGCATCCTGTGTGCTTTCAAGGTTTTGAGGGTGGACTGCTATTTTCGGTGCCATGAGTCGAGACTTTTTTTAAAATTAGCCGTGCCTGAGCGATGTAGTGATATCCGCCCCCGCACTCCCAGGTTCGTGGCCATAGCCATTGCCTTTTTAGGCCTGATTTGCCCCCCTCGGCATGATCAACGTCGGGGATGGAAGGCACGGGCTGTTTCCGCGTTGCTTCCACGGGTCGCTTCGATAGCTTCGATTTTTCTATTTATAACCCACCCGCCTTCATCATCCATGACTACCAGCTTCCATACTACCACACTACCAATTGAGGTAGGTAGGTAGTATCAAGCTACTCTGTTTGGTCCTAACGAACGGTGGGCTATTGTGGATGGGTCTTTATGCCACAACCTCGGCCGAAAGCCCGTGCATAGATGCTTCGATGGGGCGAAAAGACAACCTCACCTCCATGCCTGTCCCTGCCGCCCTTTTCCTGGATTAGGGACCCTGGGGGTAAATCCAGGAACGGCAAAATAGGAACATTGTTGGTAGGAGTGGTACTCCTGTTGGCCCCAATGGGGGCCGGGCACGGAGATCTCCCAAGAGTGACGAACACGGATCCTACTGGTTGGTTGGATCCTCTATTGTGCGCGTGAAGAGGAAAGGGATCTATCTGCTAGAAGGGAGGGCAACGAAGCCCCTTATATACATTGCCAATCAGGGCTTGGCCCTCCAGGTCACGGGGGCCCTTGTTGCAATAGGTTGAACCATTGGTCAAGATTCCTTGCATTACTTGCTTGTCTGGCAGAGTGCCCTCAGAGGGGTGGGAGAGGCCATGGCCTTATATACATGAGGGCAGCCTGGTATGGCTCGTGCTTCTAGTCACTGACCAGGGGCATGTGACATTTGTTATCTCAACATTCCCCCTCGAGCTAAACCAGGTTTTGTACCAGCTGAATATGTTCTCCCATGTTTCACTCTGCTGTTTCCAAGTCAGAATTGCTTGCAAGTCTTAGGCCTGCTAAAAACCTCCAGTGGAGGAAAAAGGTCCCTGATTTTGAGGGTCAAGATTTTTCAGGTCCGTGAGAGGTCTGCTCTCTGGGTCACCTGGGTCTTGCTTGTTCAGGTCCGTGAGAGGTCTGCTCTCTGGGTCACCTGGGCCTTGCTTGTTCAGGTCCGTGAGAGGTCTGCTCTCTGGGTCACCTGGGTCTTGCTTGTTCAGGTCCGTGAGAGGTCTGCTCTCTGGGTCACCTGGGTTTGGTCTATCCAGGTCCGTAAGAGGTCTGCTCTCTGGGTCACCTGGGTCTGGTCTGTTCAGGTCCGTGAGGGGTCTGCCTTCTGGGTCACCTGGGTCTATACTGGCTCGCCTGCAAGTCTTCTTTCTAGGCCCAGTGCCTTCCGAAAAGCTTCAAATGGTCCTTGTGGGAGTGCTTTGGTCAACCCATCGGCCATTTGTTGTGAGGTGGGTGTGTATCGGATGTTTATAAGCCTTTCCTCGACTTTTTCTCTCGTGAAGTGCCACTAGATGTTGATGTGCTTCGACCTTTTATGATGCTCCGGATTCTTTGTTAGTGCGATGGCACTTTGGTTGTCGCCAAAGATGACTGTTGTTGGGAGCTTTCCGGTTTGTACGCTGCCTTGAATTTCTTGCAGCAGTTTTTTGAGCCAAATGGCTTCTCTTATGGCCTGGGTCTGTGCCATGTATTCTGCCTCGCAGCTGGATAGTGCAACTGATGGTTGTTTTTTGGATTTCCAGCTGATAGCACCGCTGCCCAGATTGAAGATGAAGCCTGTTGTTGATCTTCTGGAATCGACGTCTCCTGCCCAGTCGGCGTCTGAGTATCCTTGGAAAGGCCCGATGGGACTTCTGAATGCTAGTTCGAAGTCAATGGTGCCTTTAAGGTATCTCATCACCCTTTTTACTGCCTGGACATGGGCCTCAGTTGGGTTTACGAGGTGTCGGCTGAGAAATGAGATAGCGAAGGCAATGTCGGGTCGCGTTCCGAGCATGGCATACATCAAGGACCCGATGGCTCTTGCGTACCATTGCTTTGTTTCGGGTTCGGCCGTGTAGCCATCTGGGGTTAGTTGCATCTTTATGGTAGTGTCCATAGGCGTTGCGACTGGTTTGCACTCCCACATATCGAAGTCCCTTAGTACTTTTTCGATGTATGCCCGCTGGCTAAGGTGCAGGGTTTTTGTTGACCGCTGTCTGCGAATCGTCATCCCAAAATAGTATTTGCATGGGCCCAGGTCTGTCATGTCGAATCTCTCGCTCAATTGCCGCTTGATCTCCGAGATCTCGTTGGTTGATAGTCCCAAAATCAACAGGTCGTTTACGTAAATTGCAATAAAGACGTTGTTTCGTGAGAAGATTCCCGAGTCTGCAGTGAGGGGCTTGAAGCCAATGCTGCCCAAAAAGGTTGCAAATGTGTTGTACCATATCCGTAGGGACTGTTTCAGGCCATAAAGGGCCTTGTTCAGCTTGCAGACCCAGTCCTTGCGATCTTCGTCCTTAAAGGCTGGTGGCTGTTCCAGATAGATTTCGTCGTCGATCATCCCATAAAGAAATGCTGACTTGACATCCATCTGCTCGATTTCAAGGTCGAGTGCGGCAGCTATGGCGAAAAGGGCTCGGTAGCTTATTGGTTTGATAACAGAGGCGAATGTCTTAGTGTAGTCGATGCCCTTTTTTTGTTTAAAGCCGCGGACGACCCATTTTGCCTTGTATTTTAGGATTTCACCCAAAGGTCCAGTTTTTAGCTTGTACACCCACTTTTTACTAAGCGGTTTTCGGTGCAGTGGGCGAGGGACAAGGGTCCAGGTCTGGTTTGCTAAAAGGGAGTTGTGCTCGGTTTCCATGGCTTTGAGCCATTCTTCCTAGTAAGGTAGGCTCTAGGCTTCTTTAAGTGATGCAGGTTTTCGAAGCTCCATATCTCGCATGGATGAGCTAAAAAACGCCATACTGATAGCATATTGCTTTATTATCTCTTCAGCTTCGAGTTGTAAGTCCGTATCCTCGTACTGGACGCTATGTGCGATTTCGGGAGTGGTTTTCCCGTGGAAGAAAAGGTATTGGTTTTGCCTTCTGGCCGACCGAAAAGGAGGAACCCGGATTTTAGGGCTGGGGTCTGGTTTCCCCCCGACCTAGATCGTCTCCTTTAACGGTTGTGTTTTTGAGCCATCTTTTGACGTGTTTTGCTGCGTGTGCGAGGACTCGGACGCGGGAGATCCAGGGTTGCTGTTTTCTGGTGTTTGCGAGGATTGGGAGTCGAGTCTTGGCCTTTTTGCTGGCATCTCATCATCCTCCTACAGGTGCTTAAAGTGTACTTTCCTTTTTTTTCCCCCTGCAGCTGGTGCGGGGGATGGTTGAGGCGAAGGAAAATGAGGGGCAATGCAGTCCCAGCGCTCGTCAAATACCACGTTGTTCGTCGTGTGGATTGTGCCATTTTTAAGCAGGACGCGGTAGTTGGTGCTGCCTTTATAGCCAATCATTTTGCACTTGACCGACTGAGGTTGGAGTTTCTTCCCTTTCCGTGACGGGAGCAGAGCGAACCCCGGTGCGCTTATAACCCGCAGGTGGGCAAGGTCGGGCTTTTCCCCGTACCATTTTTCATATAGCGTTATCCCAATTACCGAGCTTGGGGATCGGTTTCGGAGGTACAGGATTGTTGGGAGAATGGCTGACCAGTAACGGTCGGGAAGTTCCTTTCCAGCTAGGATTGTGCCGATGCGCTCTTCTAGGAGTCTGTTGAGACGCTTGGCAATGCCGTTCTGCTGGTGTTGGTTGGTGGCTGCGTATCTTAGTTGGATTCCACGCTCCTTGCAGAATATGGTCAGGGTGCCGGCAATGTTTTCTCCCCCTCTGTCGACGTGAAGTCCACGACAGCGTCTTGTTTCTCGCTCAAACATTGAAAGAAAAGTTCTGAAGCAGCTGAAGAATGATGGTGCGTCTTTCTGCTGGAGGGGAAAAGCCCATGCCATTTGGGTGTAGTCGTCGATGAAGACTGCCCAATAGCGCTCCCCTTCGATGCCGGCGACAGGAAACGGGCCGGCCATGTCGGCGTAGATCCATTCCAGTGGTCTTGTGCCCTTTCGGACCTTTCCCTTGTGCGGCTTTTCTTTTATGCGGCCCACAGCACATTTGTCGCAGAAACATACGCCTTTAACTGGCTTAATCCCCGTGGACATTTACAGCAGCTTCTGCAGGCTCTGGTCTCCGAGGTGTGCGAGCCTTTCGTGCCAGATTCTCATATGAGAATCCCTAAGCGAGAAGGCTGGGAAGGCCCGCTGCTTTGGTTGTTATGGTTAAGGCTGGTCAATAATGTACAGCCCATTCCTCATGGTGGCTGTAAAGATGCGTCGATTCCCAAAGGTGCACTATGCTCCTTTCTGGGTGCAGACAACCTTCTGTCCCTTCTTCAAAAGGCTGGAGACTGACAAGAGGTTAACTCCAGCATTTGGGTTGTAAAGGACGTTATTAATAAGGGTGTAGGTGCGCTTTCCCCTAACCACGGTCTTTATTTTAACGGTGCCAATGCCACGAGGGGTGATCTGAATCCCTCCGATCCCTGTGATGCTTGGGCTATTATAGGCTCGCATATTAATGAAGCGTATCTGGGTGCATATGGTGGAGTTAAAGGCGCCTGTGTTTAGTACGATGCATTCGCGCATAGCACACGCCATTAGGGTTATCCGTGAGTTTGGTATGTTTTTGAGCGTGTCGATTGCCGAAAAGTCGATTGGTAGCGTTTGTTCAAAGCTAGGCACTAAATTGTGTTCTAGGTAAATAGGCGGAGCGGATGTGGCTGCTGTTATGGCCACCAGGGTGTGTTTGGGTTTGTCAGGTCCATCCACCGTCCACGAAATTCCTTCGAACGGATTTTTAATTTTGGGTTTCTCGTTTCCGTCGTCGGATAAGTCGCTATCTGACTCCTCTCTGTTCTTTTTGCTGTGTTTGGATTTCTGTTTCCTCTTTTTCTCCTTTCGCCTAGTGCGTCGTTCGTTGGTGCGGTGGTCTTTGGGCTTTAATAGTGGGTTTTTGATCCAGTACTCGGATATAACGTGGAATCTCCTTCGGCAAGGAGGGTAAGCGCACACCATGTTTTGACGTGACTGGTTTGTGTTTTGGGACGAAGTTGCAAAGAAGGCAGATTTGGTACCCTGGTCCTGGAGCTTTTGGTTTTGCTCTTTTTATTTTGCGGCAATAAGGGCTCTGTCGAACGTCACTGCGGCGATCTCGGTCCCGTCACTGGCCTTGATCTTCAGGAGACTGTTGTTCTGGAAGAATGCTGTCAAGAATGTCGAGTACCGTTCGCCAAAATTACTGAGAAATAGATGGAGGAGGATGGCTTCTGGGATTTTCAGCTCGTTTGGTTGTCCAAGTGACTCCAGATCCGCTTTGTATTTTTTCAGGCGCTCGGCGAATGTCATGACGCTTTCATTGCTATTGGCTAATGTTGTGCTGAGGAGCTTCTGGATCAGGAGCTGGAAGACCGCGTTTCCAGTTGGTCTAAAGTGTGCCTCGAGTTTGTCGATGAGGGCCTTGACCGTATCTAGAGGATTCTTCTCGACGTCGAAGTCTTTGGCAAGCTCGTCGGCGTTCTGGCTAAGTTTGGTTCTGATAGTGCCGACTGCTTTGGTTTGGTTGTCCTGCCAGCGCTCGAGTCGTTGTGCAAAGGTGCTGTCGTCCTCTTGGGCCCCTTGCGTTGGCTTGTTTCTTGACCACTGAGCTCCAAAAACCATGTTGAGGGCTGGCTTGATGGTCCGGCTGAACTTGGGCCAGTCGCTTGGGCTTTCCAACATTGGTACGCCGCTGAGGGCTGAACCAGCCGTGATTGTTGTGGATGTAGACGTCATGGCTTGATTGGTTTTGTGGAAAATGCTGGGAAGAAGTTGGTTTGGCTCAAATGGCCAATCACCGGTTGTCCTTTTTGGTTGGTTTTATGTTGTGCGAACAGCTTTTTCCACGCTGTGACTGCCTCGGCTGGTTATGGTTTGGACTGCCTCGGCTGGTCCTGTCTGGGACTTCCTTGGCCGGTTTGTGACTGCCTCGGCTGGTCAGGTTGGGGACTGCCTCGGCTGGTCCTGTCTGGGACTTCCTTGGCCGGTCTGTGACTGCCTCGGCTGGTCAGGGTCTGTGACTGCCTTTGGCTGGTCAGGTTGGGGACTGCCTCGGCTGGTCTGTGTCTTGCGACTGCCTCGGCTGGTCATGGTCTGTGACTGCCTCGGCTGGTCCTGTCTGAGACTGCTTTGGCTGGTCCCGGTTGGTGACTGCCTCGGCTGGTTATGGTTTGTGACTGCCTCGGCTGGTTAGGTTGGGGACTGCCTCGGCTGGTCCTGTCTGAGACTGCCTTGACTGGTCCTGTCTGAGACTGTTTTGGCTGGTCCCTGTTTGAGACTGCCTTGGCTGGTTAGGTTGGGGAATGCCTCGGCTGGTCAGGTTGAGGACTGCCTCGGCTGGTTCTGTCTGAGACTGCCTTGGCTGGTCCCGGTTGGTGACTGCCTCGGCTGGTCATGGTCTGTGACTGCCTCGGCTGGTCAGGGTCTGGGAACAATCTTGAAGCTTGACTGGTTCAGGTCTTTTGTAGACGTGTTTGGGATTTGAAGGCACTTAGCTATTTTGGGAGCATTCCAATCCGGGCTTATAACCTGTTGCAATAGGTTGAACCATTGGTCAAGATTCCTTGCATTACTTGCTTGTCTGGCAGAGTGCCCTCAGAGGGGTGGGAGAGGCCATGGCCTTATATACATGAGGGCAGCCTGGTATGGCTCGTGCTCCTAGTCACTGACCAGGGGCATGTGACATTTGTCATCTCAACAGCCCTATGGGCCCCGTGGGCCCCATGGGCCCCGGAGGGCCCGGGCCTCCCAAGCCTTCCTGGCTTCCAGATCCCTTTAGTGCATGCGCCGGAATAGTGCTGGAATAATAATCCAACAAACATGTCATTTGAAGATATTCCGAAGACGAATGAAGATAATTATTTCGTTTGCCGACCCCAACAACACCTCCCGTTTTAACCCTTTTCCACCACCAACAACCATCCCCTCGCCTTTTTCCTTTTGTCACATTTTCTTTTGTTTTATTTCCTTTGTTCGTTTATTTTCGTTCTTCAACCACCAACATGTACTTTTCCACCCACGCCGCCGGCAAAGCCCTCCTGGCCATCGCTTTCGCCGGCCAGGCCCTTGCCCTGCCCCTCCAGGACCAATCCGCCGCCGACAGCATCGTGGCGCGGGACCTCGAGACCCTCGACACCCGGGCGTACAAGCAGCCTAAGTCACCTAAGGGCATGCGCACCAACGTAGTGTGCATTGCTCCTGGCATATGCGCTCAAAAGCGCTCGGTCGAAGCCGCCGAGGAGGAGGCCCAGCTCGCTGCGCGTTATGTCAAGATAACCCCGAAGCCCAAATGACTTCCTCGCGGCGAGCCTAGCGACGGGGAGGCGGAGGAGGCCGTCGCCACGCTGGAGACCCGCGACCCCCGAAGGCGCGGTGGCTTCGGCAGCGGCATCTCTACCGGCCTTGAGGTCCGCAACGGCAAGCGCGAGGTCTCCATCGAGGAGGACGCAGCCGAGCTCCAGACCCGCGCTAACAGACTCGCGATCTGTAACCCCGATGGCCACGGCTGCGGCGGCTACAAACCGGGAAGGGTCAGCAAGCCAAGGACCCCTGGCTTTACAATCAGCAAGCGCGACATCGCCGCCGAGCTCCAGAACCGCGGCTTGTAAGCCCTCTGGTCACGGCTGCGGCAGCAACGTGTGAAGGCCCGGCAAGGAGCAGAACTGGCTGGGGCAGTTTGGGCAGGGCAAGATTTAGGCAGGCTCTGCTTGCCCAAAACGAAGCGCCTGGACTCGCTTTACCGTCGGACGCCTGACCTAGGCTACATTACTGGGGCGGACCTAGTTCTTTAGGGCATATCCCAAAGGCACGGACTTTTTTTTTTTTTTTGGCTTGTTTTGTTTTGTTATTAGCCAGTTTTGGATTTGGTCTTTTTGGTTCCTGTATGTATTTTTCTTTTTGCGTTTGTTCCTTTTGTTGGCTTGTTCTGCATGTAGTGGCTTCCGCTCCTCCAATTTTTTCTGTTTTGTTTTGCTTTGATTTTCTCCTCATTCCCCCTTTAAGTCTTCCATATTCCTTCGCTTCCTTCCGTGCCGGCTTTAAAAACTTAACCACATGCAACAGTAGTTTAGGGGGTAACTGGTGTACCGCGTTGTAGTATATCGTGATCGTGTTTGCGGAGAGGAATTGGCCCGCAGGGCCGGGATCCATGGGGCAAGGAATATGTGCCTGCAGGCCGTAGGGCCTGCCGGCTATAACAAGTGCCGGGCCGCATGAAAAAGGCCGCTGTCCCCAGCGGCCTGCTATTTCACATGTAAAAAAAAAAACCCTCCTGCGCTCCTGTCTCGTTCCTCCTTACCTCACTTGCCGTTTTTGATCCGTCAAGAGCGGCGAGGGCGCTCATCCAGATCCTCCTTGGCCCTCATTGTTGAAATATGTTGACCATGATTCAGGATTCCTTGCATTGCTTGCTTGTCTAGCAGAGTGTCCTTGTGTGAGGTGGGAGAGGTCATGGCCTTATATACATAGCGGGCAGCCTGGTATGGTTCGTGCTCCAGTCACTAACCAGGGGCATGTGAAATTTGTTATCTCAACACTCATATGATCCCGGTACCCCTCCAGGAATTCCTTCACGTGTGACTTCTCGATGATAGAGGCTAGATTTTTTGCAGCCGTTCCTGAAGAGATCGAGGACCGTGAAGACATCGCCTTGGTCTTCGGGCGGGGGCTGTGCCTCGCGGTCGGCGGCAGGGAAGGACAGTGGGAGAGAATGCCCCCTGATCCGACTTCGCCTTGCGAGACCGGGACGACGCGCTTTTTATAAAGGCCGCAGAAGGAGCAATCATGACTGTGTACATACTGGAGGCTCCTGAGTCGGTCTCGGCCTATCTTCCCCAGTTGTCGTCGGTAAGGGTGGGTCAGGCGCGGCATGGATGATGGATCACATCTTTCGTGGTCCCCTTCAGCGTTTGCTGGACGCGGGCCGCGAGCCGCATCCAGGTCCATGTTGCTTTGGGAGTGGGTGCGAAGATACGAGCCGCGGCACTGGGCATGCACCTCGGTGGCGCTCCGCGACCAAGGCCTTCCATCTCATGTTTTTGTTGCACGGTGCTTGTCGCTAATCCCACCGGTCTGGAGAGAGAGAGAGTGAGTATATTTAACGTCGGTGAGTCGGGATCTACCAATCCCTGTCTCCCTAAGGGCATACGACGTGCTAGCGCTACCTAAGCTTATCTACACCAGGCTGTTAAAATGCTGGGGGTTGTGTTAGGGAAGGGGAAAGGGAGGGGGAAAAGGAAAGAAGGCTCCGTCGCGTATAATACGCGGCGCGTTCGGGCCTATCGGGGCACTTATATCGGTGCTGCTGCCGTAAATGCCTTTTTAGCCCTAATCGGGCTTTATTAAGCGCTGGACGTTTCGCAACGGGGACGGCGTGGTCGGGTACGCTATAGTGCGCGGGGCCGGGGCGGCGGCATCGCACTCCTCCGGGCCGACGGGCCGCCGGAAAAAGCGTGCTGTACCACCCTATTGGCTAGGGGGGCTATTGGCAACGGCATGCTGCCGTTGCCCTCAAGTGGGTCTTGCTTCTAGCCCACGGCGCGGGCGACCTGCGGCGGGATGGTGGCGCGTCGAACGCCATCCTTACCACCTGGCAGATCTGGTTTGACCATATCCGCTCCCGGAGACCTTCTGCGGCCGGTCTTCTATCGCTCGTGAGCTTCTTCGACTGAAAAGGCATCGCTCTGTAGCTTCTTAAACCCGTCGACGCCGGAAGTGTCTCGCAACTAACGCGTCTTAACGCATCGGAGGACTCAAAGTCCGAGTCTAGCGGCAACGGCGACGAGGTAGATAACAGGTTTGAAGACGATATGGCCCTGCTAAAAGACCTTTGTTTTGTGGCCACCAACGAAAATGGGAGTGCGCTTGAGATGCACGAGCTGCTTGATGGCGAGGGCCAGGTGGGGGCGCGACTGGGAATGCAGGTGAAGCCGCCCGATGAAGGAGCCGAGGTAGGACAGGAAGGTGTCATGGCCGTCGCTCAATCGCTGTGAGACGAGATTCTGCGGCCTCGAGAGCGGGGACGGGCCGGCCAGGGAGACACGGTGCGATATTGTGGACGACAGTCGGTTCGCCAGCGCCGGATTGTTTTGACAGCCTGCGGGGATTTGTGCCCGAGGTGGGCGAGTAAACAGCGAAAGCCGCCTGTTGTTCGCCTGCTGCGCTGGCGACGTCGCCACTGTTTGCTGCCCGTCGTTCATTGCGCTTGGCGCAGCCTCCGTTTGCTCCCGCTCCTCGTTTGCGCTGCCCTGCTGGCCTTCCAGCCTGCGTCTGCCTTCCTGCTGGTCATGTGCGCGGGAGGCTGCATCGCTAGCCTGTCGCGCCAGCCCTTGTTGGGAGTCAAACATCCCCGATTCCGCAGGTGGCGTTAGCGACACGTTCGACTTTTCCAGCACGGTCGCCATAACAGACACGGCAGGCGCCTGTGACCCCCTCCGTCCTCGAGAATGTCGAGGAAGCGCGTGCCCTTTGTGACGATCTTGAAGGCCTTCAGGATCACCCCGTCGACGATGTCGTTGAAGTCGCTCGGACCCACCCGCCGCTGGTGCTTCTGCAACCTCTTTGCCGTTTTGATCAGTGACAAGAGCTCCGACAGCAGCGATTTCCGACTGCGACGCAGGCCCTCGTGGTGCTGGATGAGGGCCGATTCCTTCGTCAGGCAGTTTGTCCTCTCCTATTGTTTGCGACAGTTAGCATTGAAACCGGAGAATTGAGCAACCGGAAAATTGAGCAAACAAAAAAAGACCATTCCGGGGAAATAAGCAGTGGCCACATGGCTCAAGTTGTGTTGTAAATCCGGCTAAAGTGGCGGTAAAAAAAGAAAGAATATGTCGAGGGGCGGGAAGCAGGGAAGGGAGCCAGCATACCAAAAGGTACCACGTGCCAGCGATGATCCCCTTTGTAAATTCCAGGTTTCCAAAAATCTCACAATCGTTAAAGGTGGTGCTCATCAGGATGTTCCAGAAGTCAAGCAGGGCCCTAAGAAGGTTGCGCATTTCGTACGGGTCGTAGGCCTTGCAGTAGTTGGTGGGCAGCCAACCGCGCGCTCCAGACACTAGCAGGGTGCCGTCGGCCCAGCCGTTGGTGTGTATCGAGTGCACCAGCACGACGTCCCCTATGCTTAGCGGCAGCGTTACGGTCAAGTCAGACATGGTGTAGGTCGGCTGGAACTGGAAGAAGGCCCGTAAGAAGTTGTGGAAGACGGGCGGCGGCGGGCTGACCGCCATCGGCGGATCTTCTTGCGAGACATTGGGCGCCGCGGGCGGAGCAGCAGCAGCACCGGATCTTAAGTCGGCGCTATTTATCGTCGAGGTGGTCGTTATTATTGTCGCCATGCTCGTGGCTACGCACCCGCCGGTGGCGCGGACGCAGTCGGAGGCGGTGTAAAGCAGCCGGCTGTTGTCGTGGGGCACCATGACGTCCTCGTCCTCGGGGCCGTTAGCAGTAAGGACCCCGCGGGCGGTGAGCACAAGGTCTCGCAAACGGTCGTACATGGCGGCAAGGCGGGCCTCGAGCAGGTCCTGGCTCAGGTTATTGTAGGCACACACCGTTTGCCTCCACTCATGGACCGTAGGAATCCCCACCGCCTGCAGCTCTTACAGCACCTCCTCCGCGGACTGGCACGGCGTCCCCGCCCGCGATATCACGGACAGGAAGCCTGTGGGCCAGACCCGGCCCACCGAGCCTCGCCATTGGTTTTGCGACCACTCACCCCTCGGCGTCAACAGTCGCTACCGGCACGAGCACCTCTCCTGACTGGCACCCCAGCTCGTCTGCCCGCTCCGGCACGAAATCGTGCACCACGATAATTGCGATAGTGCCGCGGTTTTTTATTGGATCTACCACTGCCAAGGGCTAAAGTGCCGAGGCCATCAACAGGCCGCTGATATCGCGGGCAGCCGTAGCCGAATCTATAACCAGTCGCTGCGGTGGCGTGGTCAGGGTGGCGCTGGCGCCGGCCTCTTAGCTCCTCTGGCTCCGCCCGAAGTTCTTCCAGGTCGCCACCACGGCCGCGCGGTAAAGCTTGGAGTCCATCACGGCGCCGTCGAAACCAAAAACCAAACTGAGGCGCGAGAGCGTGTCCGACTCGAAGTTCACGAAAGACGCCCTGGAGTCGTCATCCCGGAGCCAGAGCATGGAGGAGCTGTCGTCGGTAGGCTTCCTGAGGATCGCGATGCTCTCGCTATCTCCAAGCGCCGTATCTTGGTCCTCCTCGCTTGGTCTTTGGCATCACCAGCGATAATCACCCGTTTTAGCCACTTGTCCACAGCCGAATCGCAATTCGAGAAAATCGAAACCGGGAATTGACAACTTACAAGGCGATAATTGATAGCAGCAAATGTATTACCTGGACATGGTCCCGTAGCGCCTCTTTCATCGGCGCCAGTCCGTTGGCGTTGAAGCTGTACTTGGTATGAGCCCAACGGTTAAGCCCCCGCCCGGACTCAAGCGCCGAGCTCGCCTCAGAGATCTCGTCCGAGATGTGCTGGATCAGGGTGCTGACCGAAGCCAAAAATTGCTGGATCGCGCCGAGGACATTGGCGCGACTGTCGAGGGACGCGACCCGACTCCTCAACGAAAACTCGAGCTGGGCGATTGAGGCCTCCAAGGCCGCCAGCTGAGTCACCAGCGAGGCGACTACCAGTTCTGCCGTCTTGAACCTCTCGCAGAGGGCGCTGGCCGTCGCCGTAGTCTTGACCACCCCCATAACGAGCGACGCGCAGGCCGCCGCGAGCCCCAAGGCCAAGGCTGGATCCATCGTTATGACAAGACCGTAATTAGTTGGTGATCGTTTATTCACAATGTCAGATTGAACGCAAGGCGCCGCGGCGTGGTTTTGATCCTGGTTTTTGTTGTGCTACCGAAGTGGAAAGGAGGGGGTAGCCTCACCTTCATCTCCGGTCCTGCGCCAACCTGGTGCGGCTGAGCTGCACTGCACCTAATCAAGTGATAAGATCAATCAGGTCTTGAACAGCTGGAGGCACGTCTGGACGCCTCCACGTGTGGCTGTGCTCGCTGCCAAATTGGTCTAGACGCACGGCAGTGGGCGACATGGTGAAAAAGAGATATCTCGAAGTACTAACCCCATCAAAAGCAAAACCACCAACTGTGAAGACTTCGTTAGCAGATTTGGTAAGCTTCGGAAGTAGGTTAGGTTAAGTTAGGTTTATTTGACGTCTGTAGCGAGTGCTGTTCCACTCTCGCCTCCCTAAGGGCATCAGACATGCTAGCAACTACCAGATGAACTAGATACAGGGTCCAGAACGCCGACTGCCGTCAAAATAGCTAGCAAAACAAGCCCATCGACCGACCAGTGTCAGCCTTATGCGCGTACAAAACAAGCCGCATCCCGAGGCTCCTAACTGGCGGGCCGGTGCTCCGTGGTGGTAGTACGGGACGCCCAAAAGCGCTGCTCGAGGCGGCGGAAAAGGAGAGTGCAGGCAGGCCACTGCGCGGCTTTAGTTGGCCGGGTGCCGACCTGGGTAAGTGTATATACCTTCTCTCTCTCCCCTTTCGTTACGCAGCGTTTCGTAAAACACTTTCGCGATATCGACGTAATACTCGTCCGATACTTCCCAAAGCGTTTCAACAACGTGCCGGAAACTTGCGAATTGGATAGCGCTACTGAAATGGATTCCCTCACTGGCGAATCTATCCGCCTTATTAGCCCCAATCGAATAAATAAAAAAAAAAAAAAACTAAAAAAACAACAGGTTCTTTCAAAGCCTCTGGTCACGGAGGTTTCCCACGGTTAGCGGGTCAGTTTTCCAATCTTTAACGAGCTGCTGGTAGCTTGCGAAATGGAATATATTAAACCTCTGCAAATGTAATAAACCGGACTACGGGTTGGTCGCCGGTAGGGGTTATGGTGATGTTATTCTGGAAGATGAGGAGGAGGAAGAGAGGGACTATGAGGAAGGTTGTGAGGCTCCTATATATACACGAGTTGGCTCAGGGGCCACCCCTGAGCTACCACTTCCGTGCTCCAAGCACGGGACTATGACAGCAAATTGTTAAAAGACGTCGTCTTTTTGCAGTATCGGTCCAACCGGCGTTAATTGGGGCGACGGGCAAAGTTCGTCCAACGTATCCACTTTGGCAACGGCAAATGGAAGGGTGGAGGAGCATGGCGTTTTGCGCATGGCAACGAAGAGAGCTTGGTTAAACCAAGGTCCTGCTGGTTCGTGAACGCGGTGGCAGCGCCTAAATAGCAATGTTTTAACCGACGAAGTGTACGACGACATAACCCTATCGAAAATTGTTTCAGATGACACTTGCGTATGGTATCCTGCTGCATGGAGCGGTAGCCGGCTGAGTGTTCCGGCTGGAATCCACCATACCCGAGGCCAGTTATCATCGGAGGCGGCGTTCTTAAATCCTAAGGTCTTTGGAATTAGAACATCCTAGAGCCATTCCAGTCGTGGCAGAGATGGAACGAGGATGATCGCAGATCCCGAGCCCGTTCTTAGACGTCTGTTAACTCCCAGGAAGAGTCGTCCCGGTATGGCACGGGCTGGACTAGGATATTTGTTCCGCGCTCAAAAGTGCGCTGGGACAAGAATGAGACAGAGACACTGACTCCGCACAACTCCTTGATGGGCGAAAAGCTGAAGGTAAACCCTAGCACCTCGGTAGCGTTCGCGTTACCCCCGATAGCCAGCTTTGCGTCAAGGTAGCCCCAGGGCGTGTGTTTGGATATCTCGTAGACAGCCACGAAATAGTCTTGCCCGCCATAGGTGGACGACCAGGGCGAGACCGGGCTCGATGGTTCACCAACGGAAATGGCACCTTCCCAACTGCGGAAAGCGCCTGTCTTCAAAGACTTGCGCCTGCCAAGGGCGCCTTCTGCCCGCTCCTGTGGACCATGGTTATGCAGTGGTATTGGCCAGAACGGTCCGCCGCTTGACGCTCGCTTGGTGGCTCCGCGTTGCGCCGCTCGGCCACGCAGACGCGCGGCGGATTTCATATGGCTGTTTGCTAGGAGCTCGTCCATGACGTTTGCGACGAAGACCAGGTTGGCGGCCGAGAGGGCGGCCGGTCCAGAGCGCAGGGCATCCTCAACCGCAGCTGTCAGGGCGTTCTGGAGAAACATCAGGGGCATCGTGATGTCCCTGTCCACCGGCCTCACGATCTCTATGCTATCGTCTTTGTGCTGCCAGAGACCAACCTTCTCCAGCCGGGTGCCGATCGGAAGGCACCCGGGGATCAGGGAGAGAGCCGAATCATCCGGAACTTTGCAAGAACTTGATGATGATTGCGACGGTGCGGGCCGCTTGACAGGGCGTGGCGCTCGCGGCGTGGTTATGACTCTGGGCTTTTTGGATTTCACCCTTGTAATGGACAGCGCGGACGCTTCTGGGGGAGCTGGGGCGGAGCTGGGAGCGCCTATTTGCGGGCCTCTGGGAACGAGAGGCGGATTTGAAGAGAGCAGTTGCAGTTGCGTTTCCATTTTCTGCGCGACCTCGGCCAGCTTCGTGATATCAGCCCTCGCAGCAATCATCTCCTGACGGATGACGATGTCGTTACGCCTGTACGGGAAATCGGCACACAGTCAGCAAAGACACGAGCTATCCACGAATGTCTTCCTTTCGCAACACCTGAAAATTATTGCTCACTGACCTCCCAGTCACAGAGAGCGCGGCAATCATGGATCCAGTGAGCCGCTCCAAGCGCCGGCGGCTTGCGGCAATTTTCTCCTCCTACAGCGCCCACCACATGCTCTTGGTAATCTTTTTGAACCAGCTGTCGTCCCCGGTGCCCTGTGCGGCCCTGATGACGCCATCGAGTAGGCTGAACTCCTGACCGAATAGCGTCAGGATCGTCTGGATCTGCGGCAGGGACAGGCCGTCCTGCCTGGCCGAGGGGGACGCCGCAAACTCGTGCAGGAATAGCCGCGCATGCGCGATGACCGACTCGGCCGCCCGCAGCTCGGTGAGAGCCTGCGAGAGGGCGGCCGGGGCGCCCTGGCAGCGCGCGCAGAGGTCGTAAAGGCTCTTACCCGCGCGGAAGACGACGTCGGCCAGCCCCACGACCGAGAAGGCGTTGGCCGCCAGCGAAAGGGCGGCGGTGCTGTCGGCCATGGAATGGAACAATGGGGGGAACTGCGCTGGTGACTTGTCACTTAGGGCGTTTGCTTGTTACTCGCGCCCAGGATGTTTGCTTGGGCGCTTACTCCGTGCCTTGGGCTGGAACTACGAATGTGCCCCCGGGGAAAAGGGGTTGGAAACTTGGGCGACGTTTGATGGCTCTATTATTTAAGCACAATTGCCGCGACCCGAAAAGCCTAACGAGGCGCCTCGGCAGTGCCACCGTCGCGCTGCCCCTTCGGGCTGCGAAAGCGTGAGCCCCTCCTTGAACGGACGCCCGACTGGTGCGGAAGTGGCTGAAGCTGCGGCATGTATGCAGCGGCAGTGGGCAGAACGCCACGCGTTCAGCTGGACAGCCCAACCACAAGCACCGCCACGACGCGTCCCCGTGACCGCAGGCCTCCCACGGAATTTTCTTCCATGTCTAAAAATTATCTCGTCCTTGTGCTTTTCGCAAGGCAGCAGGGCCTCGCTCAATACCCCTCCATGATCAGGGCAGACCCCTGGCAGCAATGACGTGCAGATATGCTGTTTAAGAACCAGCATGTCCCCCTTCCATCCTGCGAGCATAAAAGAGCCTGCAAGCATAAAAGATTCCGGGATGAGGTGTCTCTCTCCAACATTGTAGTAGATGTATTTGCTCTTTGCTTCTTCCCAATCGCCAGCCGCTTCGTTTAGGGGCTCGTTTAGTGAGTAAGTGAGTATATTTAACGTCGGCATAGTCGGGATCTACCAGTCCCTGCCTCCCAAGGGGCGTACGACGTGCTAGCGCTACTTGAGCTTATTTACACGGGTTACAGTGCTGCTATCGAGGCGGTTAGCAAATTAAACCCGAAAGCACACGGGGGTCGGGCCGTATTCCGGCGCTCCTTGTTAGTAAGCGGGCGATCGGCTAGGGCGTATATACCCAAGCCTCAATGCCGTCCCTATAATAATGTCCTTCTTCGCCCGCCATGCGTTCGCTACGAGCACAGTCTGACATGACTCCATCGCGCTCTGGAGTCTGGGGCGCTATGTACAGCTGCAGTTAGACAGGCTGGCTTTCGGCTTCAACTCACCCGGCAAGGACAGCGAAGGTCGCCTGCAAACGGCACACAGCTTCAAGCAGGCAGTTGGACCGGCGTCTGTTGAAGATGCTGGGGCCGTGAAAAGGCTGCCCTGGGTTCCAAGACGGCGGTGCTACAGCCTGCAAGAAAATTGGCCGCTGGTGCTCGAGGGACTGCTTTCGAAAGGCTCCAGGTCTTGCGCTTGTCGCAGGAACGGACAAGCTGATATTTCTGACAAGAGTCTCGAAGGATGCGCTTGTGGCCATGCTATATCGCCGGGAGCCCAGGCTCTCAAAGGGAGGTGAAGCGCCGCCAGAGATGCAACCCCACTGCTTGTTGCTAGCTGCCTCGCCTCGCGTCTCGCGTGCAAGGACATGGCAGCAGATCAGAAATACGCCGCCTCAAGCAAGCGACCGCCATCTGCTGCCTGCTGTCGCTTGCCAAGCCGAGGCTCTCTCTCTCTCTTTATTCACTCGACCCCTGAGCACGCGCCGGCCCCGCGCTCAGTAGCCCCAAATATCTCCAGCTGAAATAACTCCAATTCAGCCCGTCGCGCCCCGGACACTTTAGGTAAGGCGGCACTAGAAACATCGAATGTCATTGGCCCGCGGCTTCAGCTGGCAAGACTATTGCAAGCCACCCGCCAGCGGGCGCGTCACCCTGGGCTTGAGCGCTGCTCCCTTTATTGTTGGTGTCACATATAACGGCTGAAGATCGCCAGTCTTGGCAAATTTTGCAAGTCTCCGTTTGTGTTCGCCAAGCCTCACTAATCGCGAGTTGATGTGGATGAGGCCTGGCCGTGGCTCATGGCGCAACTTCAGACGTCGCCTGCTGGACCACAGCGAATGAAAGGTCAGACGACCACGATTGTCGGTTCTTTCTTCATCATTGCACTCCCCCTTCTAGCATTCAACGCCATCCTGATCGCCATCATCGCCCGGTATGCCGAGCCCGGCTCCGCTGCCCGGCTCCAGGAGCTGCAGGCCCTATATATTGATATTAACGCCACCACGTTGACAACGTTTACGTCATGGTCGAGCACGCTAGCCCCTCTGCTCGGTTCCTTCATGGTGGTGCTGGCGTCGTACCCGGCCTGCAAGCGCATGACGGACGACGTCAGGCGTGGGGCTCTGGACTCGTTGCCGACGCCGTACCAGCTCGCGATACTGCTGCAGATGCGCGCCGGCATGAAGTGGCGCTCGTTGGGACAATTGCTTCAGTACAAGGCGTCCAAACGTGGGAATCGGGCACCCCTGGCGCCGCCCGTCGTTGCCGTCTCTACGATCATGATTCTGGGCATCCTTCTGGGGTCTGTATTGCCGGACACCTCGCGTATCCCAGATACGTAGCCAGCACGTACTAACGCTGTCTCTTTCTAGTTTTCTGGTTTTCGCCACGGACACCTGGTTTCATCTGGCGACAAGTTCCGAGATAATATTCCGCTACTCTCCCAGCCGTGGCACCGACATGAGCTTCGCCCTCCGTCCGGACTGTCTCATCAGCAACAACTCCCACGTGGAACAGGGATCCCCTCCAGCGCCTCACAAACCCTGCACGATCAACATCAAACGCGGCGGGGCCAACCTGTGGAACCCCGTGCCGATCAACAGCCTCGACCTCCTGAGCAACGTGTCCAGGGTTGCGTCGGTCAAGGAGGCGGTGGTGGGCGGCCGTAGGTACACGTATCTCGGCCCCGGCGACACGGACGACAACCTGCGCCAGGACTACTCCGCAACCACGTACGCCTTGAGCACCAAGTGCGCGTCCTTCCTGCGCTTCTGCACCGAGGCGGCGATCGGGGCCGGGACCAACATCACCTGCAACGCCAACGGCATCAAGGACTATCCCATCAACAAGGACATCCAGATGACCTTCTACAGGAGCACGACGATGGGAGTCGACAAGCAGAGCGGCCTCTGGGGAGTCGAGAACCCCTTCTCCTTCTTCGCGACCGCCATCCTGCAGCAGGACTGGCCTATCCCGGCCAACTTCACGGGTATGACGAGCCTGCTGCAGACCATCGACAGCGTCGTCGTCATCAACTGCACCACCACGGCCTTTGACGTCTCCTACGAGGTCCGCAACGGCACCGTCGCGCGCTTCGACGCGACCGCCAGCAACGTCACCGCCACCAACGCCCTGCAGAGCGCCGTCGGCGAGGTCAAGACGGGCGACTTTGCCCTGATCCGCGGCTGGAGCTTCGCCGGCTTCAACACGAGCACCGTCCAGGACATGCTCGACAACTGGGCGCCCGAGTTCGACCGCACCGCCCTCGCCCTCGGCGCCACTGGCCTACGACCGGGGCCGGCACTGGCTTCGCAGTACCGCGACCCCGCCCTGGTCACGCGCGTGCCTCTCGCGCCCCTCGTCTGCCTCCTACTGGCCAACCTCGCCTTCACCGTCGTCGGGGTCGTCCTCGCGGCCGCGGCGTGGGGTGCGGGGCGCAACCGGGAGACGCACGAGGCCGTGGAGCGCGCGTCGGTGGTGGGCCTGGTGGCTACGCACCTCGAGGCCCGGGCGCGCCTGGGAGTGCAAAAGACTGAGGACATGTTTGCGGAGCTCGACGGCGGCGGCGGCAATGGCACGCCGCGGCAGCACGTCGGGATCGTGCCGTCCATGGAAGGCGGCTACACGTATCAAGCCTGGGTCACGGCTCCGGCTCCCCACCGGTAGTGGTTGACTTGGTAGAAACAAAAGTACCCGCGTTGGGCCAACAAAGCTCTCATTATATACAAGTCCGCGCCGGGTTAAGGCCCCTGTCGCTCTCAACGTATAAGCTGTTAAATCCCTCGGTTGTGCCATTTGATCCAACCAACCGGCTGTAGCGCTTGGCTTATCTCCCCGGGGTTTCTCTAGCATGAAACGGCCCGAATGCCGTCGTATCTTACCGCTATCAGAGGCACCCCCTTTCGCCGATGCCTGGCTGGCAACGCTGGCTACAGCGGCGACGTGCACGGACCACTCTCAGGAAACGATAAAAGGGAGCGTGATGCCAACCAACAACCTACCCCGGACGGGGAAGTCATTGCCCCCTCAGTCACACCCCCGTATCACTACCGACTTGGAGTTTCTCCAAGCACCTCCCTCTAGGGCGCAAAACGTCATTACCACGAGCCTCTGTCTCGCCACCCATGTCTCAGCAGCGCAACACCTCCGCCGAGTGGACCGGCCCCTCGGCCCGCGAGATGATCGCCTCGCGCACGCTGGCCAGGGAGATCGTTGCGCGCCACAACGACCCCCGCCCCGTCTTCGACCACGACGAGATTCTCGCCTGCGCCGCTTCGTGCAGGACCCCGCGCGGCCGCAGCAGCTCCTGCCCGAGTTTGGCGTCGCCGACGGGGAGGGCAGCCTGGCGCGCCACATCATAGCGACGTGGGGCACGGACAAGTCGGCCCTCTCTCAGGATGAGGTCGTGGCCCTGAAGGAGTGGTTCAACAACGGAGGCGGCAAGGAGGACCAGGAGCAGGCTGAGGACCGTCGGGAGTGAGAGAGTGGAGGAACCGGCAAGCAGGGGCACACGCTGCTTGTGTCGGCATAGGCCCGCGCCACAAACACAAGGTTTCGAATTATTCGGCCTGCCACCCCAAGCTTACCATTCGTTCAGTCGAGGTAGCACGTACATCTCCTTGATTGGATGTTTACTGCGCGCGGAGGTAAACATTTTCCCATACCTACCTATTGAAAATTACACGAATAACCAGGCCGAACAGGGATCAAAAAACCCAAACACGTAACAAAGAAGCAAAGTGTTCGTGGCACGCTGATATCGATATCAACCGGTTGGGGTGAGAAAGCTTCTAGTGTTCAATGGGTATCTAAAAGCTGTCTGCCTTCTAGAGACAACGGGAGGGCTCCTCGTGCGAGCCCTCTGGATAGATATACCCATTCACGGAGGCCGTGGGTCGTGGCAGTACAAGGCAAACCCCGGTGCCGGGGTTTGACTTGTAACTTGCACCGTCTCCGTGCATGACCGGTGATCCCCGTGCATGACCGGTGATCTCCGTGCATGACCGATGACCCTCCGTGCATGACCGGTGATCCTCCGTGCCTGACCGGTGATCCTCCGTGCCGGACCCTCCGTGTCAGAGAGGCGGGGCCTCTCTGCCTCGGAGTCCCTGGCCATTGGGGATTCCCCGTGCTTGTCCCTTCGCCTGTCGTGCGACCTCTGGCTGCCCTTCCAACACAAAGCGTGTCCGTTCTCGAGGTTATTCAGAATAAAACCAAACGAGCTCTCTCTGTGGGTGTAATCCAATGCCAATGTTCTGTATTCATGTATGGTCTGTTCTCTTAGCGCAGGTGATACGCAGGCCGAAGGGAAAAAAGAAAACAAGAAATAAAATGGCGCAAGGCGACTGAAAGGACTAGGTATATTTTACACTTTGCTGATTCCCTCCCTCAGTACTACAATAATGATTTAAAGCGATATGACGACACGTGCATGTAGAGATAAGACGCCGCGGTCTCTAGGAAGCGAAAAGCAGGGAGGGACAGGAGGGATATGAAGCAGATCCGAAAGAAGGAAGAAGTGGAGCAAGCGACCAGACTGCTTTGCAGAATGACATCAAAGGATGAAGAAAGATGAAAAATCAAACAAGACAGGTGACGAGAAACGGAAAGCCAGGAAAAGTTGACTGGAGGGCCCGGCATAAGAAGGGCCCGAAGGACCTCCTATAAAGGGAGTCGGAAGGGCAGGCTATCGTTTTCCTGTTTATTTTTTGTTCGTAGCACTGCTGATATTAACATGTTAGGGTGAGAAGGTTCCTTGTATTGCAATATATATACAAAAGTCGTCTGTCTTTTAAGTACAACGGAAGGACCCCCTCGTGCGAGGTCCTTTAGATATATATCCCATTTACGGAAGCCGCGGGGTGCGGTCGTACAAGGCAGGTCTCGGTGTCAGTCCTTGACTTGTGACTTGCACCGCCTCCGTGCATGACCGGTGATCTCCGTGCCGGGCCCTCCGTGTCAGAGAGGTGGAACCTCTCTGACACGGAGTCCCTAGCTCCCGGGATTCCTTATGTAATCCTTTTCCTTTCATGCGACCTTTGGCTGCCCTTCCAACATTTTTGTTTACCACTATGAACCTGTTAAGCTTTAGCACGAACACGACTGTTAAACCGCTAAACCTTTGAGATCTCCTTGAGAGAACCCCCATTTTTAGCATAACAATATCAGAGCCTGTTACAAATGTTATATAGTTATTATATTCCTTAGTCGATGCTTAACGGCACTAAAGCTTAATTATAGACCTTTCGAGCTTAAAGTAACCTGTTTAGTTTGGGTATGCAAAAGGTTGAGGACGGTGCTGCATTCGAACAATATGGAAAAGATCGTCGTCCTAACTGTAACAGACTGTAGCCCCCTAAGGGAAAGGGTCACGCCTGTAGGGAAAGGGGATCTCAGAGGTTCAGCAACTCAACAGTCTGGTTGGTGCAAAGCTCGACCAGCTAATGATGACAAGAAACAAGAAACGATTGCTTGCCCTCCAAACCCCCTTTACAGGAGGTCCTTCGGGCCCTTCTTATACACAGTCCTTCGGCTGCCGTCGGCATGCCTCCTTTTTCCGCGGCGCCCGTACGGGTCCGGATATGCTCTATCCCGAATCAACGCTTCGGGGCTTAGATGTGTCATGTAAGGATCCCAGCGCGTCACAACCCTTTGGGTCTGACTCTTCTCAAACAGCACGTCGTATGCGCCACCTTATTGGCTGGCTGATATCGTGCTCGCGGTCGCGTTGGGTTGGCGGGTGCTAATCGCCAAAGCCGTTGGCGGGCGAGGGCGTGAGCGTGGCTGGCTGATATCGCGCCCGCGGGCGCGTTGGGTCGGCGGGTGTTACACTAACGGACTATAATACTACGAGCGTGATCGTTAATAGGGCCTATTTTAATACCGTATCGATAAACCGAGCTAATAAGAGGCTTATTAACGCGTCGATTTATTTTAACGCCTACCCCCTAAACGTTTACCATGTGCCGGGCCGCTTTAACCTAGTGCTTAACGCTTTGTCCCGGTTGCTAACCTTTGGAAACGATAAAACACGCGCCCGGCCCGACGAGCTTATCCTAAATTCCCTTTGCGATAAAAGCCCCGAAATCGACCATGTCCTACAAGTCGCGGAAGCTGTTATGGAAAATAAGCTAAAATTCGATTTTGTTAAAAGATATAACGTGGTTCACCACCTTGCCGCGCAAACCACCTTGTCGCGCAAACCACCTTGTCGCGCACTTCAAAATCTCATACTAAACGCCGTTTTCGACCCCCCGGTTAAATCCACCAATTTTTTATAAAATTCCATGAAAATTTAATATGTTATATTTAATTAACTATAACGTGGTTCATTAGTGAGTGGACCATATCAGCGAGTGGGCCAGTTCGAAATCCCGTATTAAACGCCGTTTTTTTCAACTAAATAACTCGCTCAATTTGTGGTTAAATTTTACCAAAATTTAAATAGTTAACGTGGTTCACAAGCGAGTGGAACACCCAAGCGAGTGGAACACTTCAAAATCCCATACTAAACGCCGTTTTTTATACCTTTGCTAACTCGGCCAATTTAAGCTCAAATTTAACCAAATTTGAAAATGTTATATTTAACTAAATAGGGAATTTAATTTAATTTTCTTGGATTTTTATTATTACCCTTTTAGGGTTAGTTGCATATCGTACACAGTGTATTACACAGTATTGTAAACTAATCCTAAAAAGGTAATAATAAAAATCCAAGAAAATTAAATTAAATTTCCAATTTAGTTAAATATAACCTTTTTAAATTTGGTTAAATTTGGGCTTAAATTGGCCGAGTTAGCAAAGGTATAAAAAACGGCGTTTAGTATGGGATTTTGAAGTGTTCCACTCGCTTGGGTGTTCCACTCGCTTGTGAACCACGTTACATTTAACTTTATAACAATTATAAAATTAATTTTTCCGGAATTTTAGTATTACCCCTTTTAGGTTAGTTTGCAACACTGTGCATCACACTGTGTCTAATATGTAAACCACCCCAAAGGGGTAATAATAAAAATCTGGAAAAAATATTTTTACCTAAGAATTATTTTTAATAATTACTAGTGTTGGTAGGAGTATGTACTCCTGTGGGCACGGAGCTCTCCAAAGAGGGTGAACAACGATCCTTATATCAGAGGATCGTTCTATTATTGTGCACAAAGAGGAAAGGAATCTATCTGCCAGAGAGGGAGCAGAAGGGAGGCTATATATACATGATCCAGATCACCAAAGGGCCCTTCCCCTGCTCCCAGCCTCCGCGGGCTTGCGGGTCCTCGGATCCCGTGATCAGAGATCACGGGACCGGAGGATCCGGCCCTCTCTGAGCTCTGCCGATTGCCTGCACAGGCCAGTGCAATCCAACAACTAGTTAAATTTATATAAAATTCCACTGCAAATTGATTAAAGTGCACCGACATTTTTTGTATGTATTTCTGGGTGGCCCACTCGCTGATATGGTCCACTCACTGATGAACCACGTTATAACCGATTTTATAACGTGGTTCACAAGCGAGTGGAACACCCAAGCGAGTGGAACACTTCAAAATCCCATACTTAACGCCGTTTTTTTAACCTTTTATAACTCCACCAATTTTGATCCGAATTCGATGCAACTTTGTATATAACGTTTTAATTATATAACGTGGTTCACAAGTGAGTGGGACATACAAGCGAGTGGGACACGTGCAAAATGCATACTAAACGGCGGTTTTTTACATTTAAATAACTCGGCCAATTTAAGCCCAAATTTAACCAAATTTGAACAGGTTATATTTAATTAAATAGAAAATTTAAGTTAATTTTCTTAGATTTTTACTATTACCCTTTTAAGGTTAGTTTGCAACACTGTATAATACACTGTATAAAATTTCAAACTAACCTAAAAGGAGTAATAGTAAAAATCCTAGAAAATTAACTTAAATTTTCTATTTAATTAAATATAACCTGTTTAAATTTGGTTAAATTTGGGCTTAAATTGGCCGAGTTATTTAAATGTAAAAAACCGCCGTTTAGTATGCATTTTGCACGTGTCCCACTCGCTTGTATGTCCCACTCACTTGTGAACCACGTTATATAATTAAAACGTTATATACAAAGTTGCATCGAATTCGGATTAAAATTGGTGGAGTTATAAAAGGTTAAAAAAACGGCGTTAAGTATGGGATTTTGAAATGTTCCACTCGCTTAGGTGTTCCACTCGCTTGTGAACCACGTTAATTATTTTTCTAGATTTTAATTAGTAGTGTTTTTAGTAAAGTTTTAAACACTGTGTAAAGCACTGTGTATACGTAGTAAATTACCTTAAAATAGGAATAATAAAAATCTGGAAAAATAATTATAAAATCGGTTATATAATTAAATATAACATATTAAATTTTCATGGAATTTTATAAAAAATTGGTGGATTTAACCGGGGGCTCGAAAACGGCGTTTAGTATGAGATTTTGAAGTGCGCGACAAGGTGGTTTGCGCGGCAAAGTGGTGAACCACGTTAAGGAAAACGTGGTTTATAGCAAAATGACCTAAAAACTCGCTATACCACGGGCAGGTAAAGCATTTTGTAAGGGAGTGCGCCAGAGTTTACCCACTCGACTACATGGACCAAAAGATCCAACAGTTCAATCACTCCGTGATTGAACCCTCTGGCACCACTGTATATTAAGCCACGGAGCCCCCGCAGGCAACCCCGTTACACATTTCCGCCCAACCAGGATATAATAAACGCAAACAAACTAGGGCACCTTTTCCGAATGGTTAATGGCTTGTTGTATAACCGAAATAATAATGGCGTAAAGCGATTGGTTATCCCTTTCCTTTTAATTAAAACCTTTTTAAAAAAAGCTCATAATTTTAAGCATTACTACAGTAAGTAACGCATAACAAACGCTTTTTAAAAAATCCATTTTAAATTCAAACGCCGACAAATCGACCAATACATACGGGCTTGCCACTAATGCAGGATAAACCAAATCGATAACCAAAAACCCGTAGGAATATGCAACTTGTTTAAGTACCTACAAAACCGATAAGCATTTTAACTATAGACTTTGTTACAGGTTTACCGATTGTGCCTGCCGATAAAACCTTTTGGCAAATCGGCACCTATAAAGCATATAACGCCTTGTTTACAGTTACAAACAAAATATCCAAACGTTCGATTATTATTTTTGGCTATAATACTTATAAGGCCGAGCATTGGGCTTCCGTTTTTTACGACATTTTTTGCTGGCCGATTGGCCCTGTCCTAAGGCAATTATTTTTAATAAAAACGCTAAATTTATAAGCGAGTTTTAGCAAACGCTTTAGAAAGGCTTCGCCATACGGTTAGCGATAATAACCGCCTACCACCCCCAAACCAATAGCTAGCCCGAAAAAAAACTAATTAGTAAAGCTCGCCCTGCGGTACCACGCCCAGTAACACTAAAATTCCTAAATAGATGTGGTTCTGGCCTTTTAATGGAATATTAACAATTTAATTACGTTAGCTACTGGTTGCTCGCTATACAAATACCTTTTCGGGTTTAAACTCGCTGGGCTTTCGGACCGGGTTACTAAAGCTTAAAAGGAGCCAGTTAACGTTAAGTATTTCTAGGAGCATGTCCGCAAAAAGGCTTAGCTAGTTATAAACTTTGCAGTTTCGGAAATAAAACGTATTTACGACTAAAAGCACCGTTAAAGCAGGAGATAAGGTGTGGCTTAAGCTCGGCACCGTTTATAAGCTTCGCGGAGGTACGGCTAATAATAAAACCGCCTTTTTCCGTTAAAGACCCTATACTATTAAGTCCAAAATGTCCCTTTTGGCTTACGAGCTTGAAATTCCCCATAACGGAAGCCGGATTTACCCCGTTATTTCTATCCAGCACCTATCCCGCTACTAAACTTTTAACGACTTACTTAACCGAATCCCTCCCTTACCCGGACCAACCGATTACACGTTGGCAAACGATAAGTTTAACGACCCTGGCAATGCCGACGAGGAGTTTTACGAGGTTGAACGCATTACTAAAAAAAGGACCAAAAAGGGTGGCGCCGTCGAGTACTTCGTGATTTGGAAGGGATACGGTGATTACAAAGGCATTTGGGAGCCTGCCGCCAAGTTTAAATACGCCCCTAAAGCCGTCCAGGACCATAAAAAATCGCAGGCAACGCTCGCCGCGCTTAAGGAGAAGGTTTCCGCGCCAGCTAACGGCCCCTTCCCGGCTGCAACCCCAGGCCAGGCCACCGAGGCTGCCCTGTTAAGCGAGGCCGTGGCCGCCCCCGTAAAGTAAAGGCGTGAAACATCGGAGGAATATAACAAATGGATATACGAAAAACGACCTTCACATACCTGTATATTAGATTAGCATCGAGGACGATGCCGACTCTTTTAGGGGCCGGCACTTGTCACGGCCACTAAGGCCTCCAGTAGATAGTAGAGGTGCGGGCCTGCAGAGTCTTGCAGACCCGTAGCCCTTATCGGCCAGATAAAGGCAGGCCCCGCTCAGGCCGGCCGCGCAGGATATCAGATCCTGACGCGCACCGGCCCTTGCAGGGCCACCTTTCCTGATAGATCCATCCTACTTCTGCCACCGATTATCCAGCCCTTGTACGCTCTGATAGATTTGCACAAACCAAGGCTGCAGCTTTTCCGGTAGGTCGTAGTTGATAAATAAAACTTAGGGCATATTCCACACAGCAAGATCCCGCCCTTCCTCGCTAGAACGTGGCAATATCTCATCAAGCGACCGCTCCGTTACACGCCCCCAAACATAAACAAGCATATCCACAGCCACTTTCGCCCAGCCGCAAATCGCTTCGTCCACCCACACATCTTCGGGAATCAGGTCGATGTCCACGGCGAACAGTTTGACCCACAGATGTCTAAACCACAGATCGTCCTCGCTCACATCGGTGGGAGCGGCGGCAACAGCGTCCAAAACCTCGGCGTCGGCGACAAGGAACATGCGGTCCGCAAACGGCCCCAGGTTATCTAACCAGCCCGGCGTGTTAAGAACTCTGTCCTCGACGCCTTGTAGTTCCATGGTGCCCATTTCGTGCATCACGGGTGGTTTTCCGTCGGGTCCCGGGGCGCCCTTTTTAAACAGCTCGCGGAGCCGGTCCGGCGACGCGTTTTCGAGCAGCGCCTGGTCGGAGCGGGGGTCCAAACGGAAAAGCTCCCTGGCCTTGGGCAGGGACTCCCAAACTGCGCGTTTTTTAAGGCTACGCCCGTCCTCGCCGGTGGTATCCTCAGGGGCATAACCATATTCGCGCAGGGGTTCGCGGTCGGTACGGTAGTGGACATTTTCGCGGATGTTCTTCAACAGGGTGTTCCAGCTCGCCTCTGTATCCCCCCCGTACGCCGTGCGGTAAATAGTAAAGCCCCAATTGTATTCGCGCCAAACGGTTGGGTTAGCGTCGTTCCGGGGCTGGATGGTGACGCATTGGACGATGTCGGGGAGACAGTCGGTCATAATGGAATAGCGATGGGGGTTCCAATCTGATAGTAGAAAGACGCGGGAGGTAAAAGCAAGGTCGGGTGTGGAATGCTTTCGCTGGTGTTCTCGACCATGGGATGTTTGGAATGTGATTTGCAGCTGGCTTGGGAGCTTTAATAGCGGGCTAGAGCACCGACTTTTTGTAAACGAATGCATTCGATTCGTTTCGGTGGGTTTTTTTTTTTTTTTTTTTTTTTTTTAATTGGTTGGTTGATTGGTTTCCTTTTCCTGCGGGCCAAAGCAATCCAAAAATTCCCCGCACTGCAAGGTGGGCCGGCGAGCTCATTGTGACCTGGCACGCCTGGGCACATCTGTGGTTCTTTCTGTTCAACGACGCAATCCAGCGCACGCAAGGGGAGGACCTCGGACGGGCGGAGAGAGAGAGAGAGAGTATATTTAACGTCGTTATAGTCGGGATCTACCAGTCCCTGCCTCCCAGGGGGCATACGACGTGCTAGCGCTACCTAAGCTTGACACTAGGCT
>JNVV01000018.1:0-28368 GCA_000733355.1 Falciphora oryzae
AGCCTGTTCCACCCACTAAGCTTGGGGCCCCGACAGCGCTATTTATAGCGCCTGTCAGGGCCCAATCCAACTAACCGAGACCCTGCTGGCCACTGTGACTGCGCTGCAAATCCCCGATTTGACCTCCCAATTTTAATAGCTGTAATTTATGCGAATACGACCGGAAATGCTAACTTTTTTTTCGAAGCCCGATATAACCCCTTTTCCAAAAACCCGTTTACTAACGCGTTAAAAATGGTAGCCACGTTCGCCGCCGTTTATTACGACGCCCATTAACCCACCAAAGTTCGAACCGAACTTAGCAAAATAATGTACGACCTAGCTAATAAATCTATAAACATCCACCAGTTTATCGCAAAAATTAACGTATTGGCCGACCGCGCCAACATTATCATAAAGGAACGCAAAAGTATTTTTTTTAAGCATATTCCCCCAAATTTTAATCCCCGCCTATTTAACGATGCCAAAAACCCCAACATCAGCTACGAAATATTTACCCGCAACGTAACCAACGCCGCCCTAGCCCATTATCGTACCCACCTAATTCGTAAAAAAAAATAAGCAAAAACCCCGGAAAAAAATAACAAACGTCGCAAACACCGTAGGCGCAAATTCCGTATTCCCGACGTATTTAAAAATAAGGCCCCCAAAAAAAAACACCGAATTGGCTACGCCTAAAACGAACGGCGCTTACTACGCCTGCGGCAAATAAGGTTATTTAACTCGAAATTGCTAGGAAAAGAAAAAAATCGCCGCAATTTTCCACCGCTTCGAAGCAAAAAAAGCACTATTTAACGAGGAAAGCGATTCGAGCATTAGCGAGTTGATCTTATCGTGTTCGGCATACGGATCAAAGGATTAAATAAACCGCCGGAAGTTTCTTTAGCGGTCCAAATGCCTAATATAGCTAAAATCGGTAATAAAAGTTAACCCTTTTTCCTTTTTAAAGCGCAGTTTTAACGCAACGGTTTTGGAATCGATTTTAAAGCATTTTATAACATTAAAGCCATAACCCACCTTTTTATTAGCTATAAAACCGCCGCTTTTGCTAAAAAGCACTTTAAAGCCGAGGTTAAACGGCTGTTTCGACCTATTGCTTTTTCCGATTTCCGTAATTTCCTAATAATAAATGTAACCCATATCCTTATCGCCATTTTCGAAATAAACGGCCGCCGTTTCGTCGATTAAAAGTTCTGGATCGCAAATACTGGTTACGATATTTTTATAGGATTGTTTTAATTGGCAAAAAAAAACCTTTTCTTCCGCCTATCGAAGCGGGAAATTATTTAGCCTAACGCCCTGCCTAATAATACTAAATTTTCCCCGGCTATTACCATTTCCCCGTCCAACGGTCGCTTTAACGCCGTAGCCTAACGTAATACCCAACGGCGAAATCGCTTAATGGATTAGCAAATTAAAAAGGAACGTTAATCGCACTAAATTTAAGCCATCCTTACTAACCCGGAACGGCAACGGCAATTTCGATCGCACCCCAAATCGGTAACCTTTTCCCTCCCCCCGCTAACGGAAATCCAAGCTTTCCAAACCCAGATTAAAAACGACCCCCGCTAAAAAAGGTGGAAGTTTTTGCCCTTTCCGAACGCCCTAGTTCCTTTTAAAAGCCCCGAATTTACCGCTAGGATTTAAGCAATTTCGGTTAAACCCTAACGAACCTTTTTTAGCCAACCGATTCCTTTTCCTGTTAACAAAAACCATAAGCATATTAAGCTCGTCCGAAACTTAATTCCCCCGGAAATTGCTTATTTAAAAGGGTTTTTTTCCAAAAAAGCTTCCACCAAACTTCCACCGAATCGACCTAGGTACGACGTAATCCTTAAACTGGAAAAACCTTTAAAAAAATCGCCGCCTACCTACCGGATACCTTTTTCGATGCTCCCATTCGAAAAACAAACTACCAACGAACTCCTCGCTTTCGGTTTTATCAAGCCCTATATAGCCAACAAACCTACTCCAAACCTTTTCGTCCCGAAACCACATTCGAACAAACGGCGTTTTTGTTAAAACTATCGCTAAATAAACAAATTTTTTAAATCCCGCCTCGTTTTAGCACCTAACGTTAACGGCACAATTTCCAAATGTAGCAAAGCCAAAAAACTGTCCAAAGTCGATATTATCCGCGCGTTTAACCGATTGTTAATGTCGGTAAAGTTACGGTACTTAACGGCTTTCCGGATACGCTAAAGGACATTTTAATGGAAAATCCTCCCTTTCGAATTTAAAGTCGGCCCAGTTTGGTGGCAGGCGTTTATTAACGCCCAACTAAACGAGCTCCTAAACGTTTTCGCGAGCGCGTACGCTAACGACGTCCTAATTTATTCGAAAAAATCTAACGAAGCCACGCATTAGGCTTATATCGAAAAGGTTATTTACCGGTTAAACCAAACCCACTTCCAAAAAAATATTAAAAAAAGCCGGTTTAACACCACGACATTGGAATACCTGGGCCTAATTATCGAAATCGGCCAAAGCGTCCGGATAAACCCCACTAAAATAGCCGCCATTACCAATTAGAAATTCGAAAACCTTACTAACAAATTTGCGGTTAAATCCTTCCTCGGATTATGCAATTACGTACGAATGTTTTATTACTACGCGAGCGACGATGCCGAACCCTTAACACGTTTCCTTAAAAAAAACGCCACTTTTAAAATGGGGCCGGAATAAAAAAACGCCTTTAAAAAAATAAAAAAGCTGGCTACCGAAGCCCCGGTCCTAGCGTTTTTTACCCCGGAACGCCCGACCCGAGTCGAAACCGACGCGTTACGTAACGCCATAAAAGGAGTTGTTTAGCAACAACAAAAAAACGGGATTTGGAAACCAATGGGTTACTTTAGCAAAACCATATCTCCAACTAAACGAACGTACCCGATCCAGGATCGAAAACTCTTCGCCGTCATTCAAACGCTCGAGCACTTCGAAACTGAATTATAGGGATCGAAAATCACCATCGTTACGGATTACCAAACCCTCGTTCATTTTATAACCAAATAAAAGCTCGGTATCCGCTAAATAAAATGGAGCACGTATTTCGCTAATTTCAACTACTGGTTCCAATACCGCCGAGGCTAGGAAAACGTCGTTACCGATACCCTATCCCGGAAAACGGTTAAATCGCCCACGGTTAAAACTCGAAAGGCAAAAAAGCGTTCCCTTACGCTCGTTCCCCCTAAAAAAGTCTTAAATCCAGCCTTAAAAATGCCCAAAACTATTCCGGCCCAAATCCAAACAATCACTTCAACGGTTTAAAATATCCACGAAGCCGACCTCGCTAAACTCGTGCGATTCGAAAACATTTAACAAAGTTTGGGTTACTAAAAAGGCCGACTCGTAGTACCGCCCCTAACGACAAACGGAAAAATTGCCTTTCGCACCGCGCTTATCCGCAAAGCCCACGCCCCCCCGATTTTCGCCCACGGCGGTTAAAACAAAACCATCCGCCTCTTTAAAAGGGACTATTTTTAGGAAAGCATAAATAAAAACGTCCGCCGATATATTAACAATTGCTACGAATGCTACCGCAATAAATCCAAATATAATAAAACACCTAGCTTATTACATCTATTGCCCGTCCCCAAAGTCGTTTAGGAACAAATCGCTATCAATAGCAAAAACATACCGAAAGACGACCACGGCTACGATTACGTTTGGGTTTTCGTTTGCAAATTTAGCAAAATTAAATGCACGCTTCCAAGCCACAAAACCGACACCGCTGAGGTCCTTGCGATGCGGTACTACCGGCAGCTGTACCGTATTTTGGGTTGCCCCTCCGTCTGGCTGTTAAACAACGCAAGTCCTTTTATCTCTAAGTTCCTCGCCACGTTTAACAAACTTACAAACACGAAACACCGTTACGGCAGCGCCTTTTATCCGCAAACTCAAAGCGCAATTAAAATTACCAATACTAAACTGGACCAACAGTTACGGTTCTACGTGGACAAATACCAAAAGCAGTGGAGCGTGCACTTTCCCGCCCTCGATTTTGCCTATAACGCCGCATAGCACTCGTCCTTAGGTATAGCCCCTTTAAAGGTCCTACTGGGCTGCAAACCCCGGAACCCGCTATTTCAAAAACTGCCTCTAACCGACGTCGAGAACGAACGACAACAAAAAGCCCTGGAACTGGTAAAAAAGACTAAGGCCGTGCAGGATCTAGCCCACAACAACGCATTGGCCGCGCAAAAGGCCCAAAAAATCCAGGCCAACAAAAAGCGACGCCCGGTAAACTTCAAAGTCGGCGACTCGGTATTTGTTCGAAAAAAGGGTTTTACAACTGCAGCGCCTACAACCCGCTTAAACTCTCAATACGCCGGCCCATAAAAGGTGTTGGAAAAACGAAGCCACAATTTCGTCCTCGAAATGCCACCGGAATACAAAGGCTCGAATCTCTTCCACGCAAATCGATTTCGCAAATCTCCAAACGACCCGCTGCCGCAATAGCATCAAAAGCCGGAGCCCCCAAAGGACATTAACGGCGAGCCAAAATGGGAAGTCGACAGGGTATTGGCATCCCGGGTCACCGGTAAAGCAAAAAAGCTGCAATACCAGGTTAGCTGGAAAGGATGCGACCCTAACGACGAATGGTATTTGGCAAAAAACTTTAAAAACGCTGCCACCGCGTTAGAAACGTTCCACCTGACATACCCAAAGGCCGCAAAACCGCCGGTTAACCTGCAAAACTGGATTAGAACGGCAGCAGGGGACGTGTATCCGGAGGATCGGGACAATAACAACGTGGCAAAACATGCGGGAGTAACAAAAAAAAGGCCAACACGACACAAATAAAGCCTCGAGCACCGCGTACGCGATACTCGGGCTTGAAAAGGGGTAGTGTAACGCCCCAAGGCAATTCACCGCACGCCGCAGGCATCCACGTAAGCACGCGTCACGAAATGGCTCGTGCGATAAGACGCCGCACCGCTTTTTCTACCGCATCGCGCCTTCGGCGCGCCGCGCCTTTCTTCCCTGTTTCCTCCCCATAAAAAAGTCTTCAGTCCATAGCATCAATTGCACCTGGCTGCGAAGCCTACGCTCCCTGATCGTAACACTTCGCACGGATCACAAGGTGGTTTATATAAACCCTGCCATCTCCTATATCTTCCATAAGAGATTCCTTCTTCCTCAAGCATCTCTTGAGCTCATAGAAAGATTATCTGCAATATAGAGATCCTTTTCCAAGCCGTTTTTAACCCCTTGTTACAAATAATCTTTCTACGCTTTGCCCCCTAACGGAAGCCTTACTATCTTTCCTCCTAAGCTTTGGAAAAGCCCTGTTAGTCGGCACCCCCAAGCCCCAACTGTTGCTTTCTTTAGCGAATAAAACCCTGGGGCCATACCACAAACATTTTAACTGTTACCGGTATTTTCGAACGGGTGAAAGCGAAAAAAATATACAAAAGGGTCGTTTCACCCTCTCAATCGTCCTAGCGAAATCACGGGATTCCAAAAAAGGCCGGAGGATTTCCCTTATACCTTTAGGATTTTATTCTGCCTAGGAATATAGGGAACCGGACCCCCTTATCTCGTTTGCAACGACATCTCCTTCCCTACCAAGCGATTTTGGCATGCCGGCTATGGAATCCCCTTTTTTATTTAGCGATTCCGGTATACCTGCCGATACCATGCCGGCCCAATTTGAAAAAGCGGCCGGAAAAGCCCCCGAAAGCCCCTCCCGGTTTGCACCGAAAAAACGTCAAAATACACCTATGCTTGACGATCAAAGGGCACTTATCCTGTATTCGGCACCCCTTTTTAGCATAGCTTTCGAATAACAAGCCCTTATATCCGTAAAACGCTTTTAGGATCCCCCGGGCTGGATGACTGAAATCCAGCGGGAATTTATCAGTACGCACGAAGCAATTTCGGCCTTATCCCGAAATGTAAGCCAAAAAATCCTCGCCGATCGGGAACAAATCCGCGAAATTAGGACCTATTACGACCACATCACCTACGCATACAATACCGTCGTTTTTTTATATAAAAAAGGTTTAATCGCTTCCGCTAACTAACAAAAGGCATTCCGGCAACGGATTATCGGAAAAAGCTAGGCATTTGCATAACAAATTTGGGCCACGGTCGCCACTTTAGCCGAAAAGCAATAAACCCGTTCGGAAGCCCTAATTTAGCTCCGGGACGTTATTTAGGCCCAATAAAACCACTTGCAAAACCTACAGGCACGATTTTCCACTTTTAAAAAAGGAGTTTCCAATTAGGCCGTTAATAAAAATGCCTAAATCCAAAATCTCCTAATTAAAAAGCATATTTCGCCCAAAGCCTTTACCGAAACCAAGCGACGCATATTGGCCTAAATTTACCAGCTTGTTAAAAACGCCGTACGGGAAAGTCGGCGATTTGCGGCATAAGGAAAGCGGCTTAAATCAGCTACGGTACTTTCGGCCTTCCAAAAGTCGTCCTTTCCACCGGGCTCCCGTTAAAGCACTTTAGAAAAGGAAAAACCCGTCCCTTTTACGGAAAAACCCTTGCCCTAATTAGCGTTTAAAACGTCGGCATTATTACGCTAGGGCTTTCAAAACCTCCTATCGTCTAATAATCACTAACGGCAACAAACTCGAGCTATTGCTTTCGCTACCTAACAACAATATAAAGCCGCTACGGCAGGTCCCAGGCATTCCGGAAACCTCGGAGGATTCGCTTAAAGGCCTCCCTAAAGGCTACCTAACGAACCTTCTAAACATATTACTATTTTTTCAGAACCTTTAGAACTTTCGGACTCCTTTTCGGAAAACGATACCCCCGAAAATAACGGACGGGCTTTTAAAGACCCCGATTTGCGGGATTTTATTAAAGCTATCCAATAGGGAAATGCTTACCCGCATAATCCGATTTTTACGGCCGTTATTAACCCAGTCCAGCTTAATAAGCCACTTAATTACGACGGTAAAAACCTGGCTAAATTTAGGCCATAGTAGTTTCACGTTACCTCCTATATAAAAACCTACGTTAAAAGCTTTCCTAACGATATAGTTAAAATCAATTGGGTCGGGTCCTTATTTACGGAAAACGCATAAATTTGGCACCATTAACGCCTTTAGTCCCTTCGAAACGCGCAATTCGAAAACAACTAGCGGGCTTATTCGGCGGCCCTATAGGAACGCTTCCGGAACGCTACCGAATACCACCGCAACGTTAAAAAATACGGGAGCTTAAATATAAAGGAAATACCGTTTAGTACTTTACTAAACTTTTTAACCTTAACGAAGCGGTTTAATAGTCCAGCGTTATATTTAGGGAGCACATTTCCCGCACCCTTTCAAAGGAAATTACCAAATTGGTATATTCCCGTTGCGAAAAAGTCCTTAATACGGACGAAAAATTCCTTGCAACAATCCAAAAAGCCGGCAAAATCTACGAAATTATGCTTCAAAACCCGGGGCTAACCCCAAAGGATAAAGGAAAAAACGAGCCCGTTTCGACCCCGGAACGTTCGAACGTAAACCGTCGCCGCGGCAAAGGCTCTAAAAACAGGAACCTAAATCCATCCTTAAACTCCCGTTCCGGAAAAAAGGCTAACGATAAAAAAGCCGCCGATAAAAAGAACAACATTTAAACTACCACCAAATTGGCATTCGAAGGAATCGAATAACGCGATATCAACGTACGAAAGTTGGCTAAAGCCGATTGCTAACGTGGCGGAAAAAAAGGGCACTAACGTGGTTCACCACCGAGTGACGCACACCACCGAGTGACGCGTTTTCCATCGCGACTCGCGTCTCCCACTTCCAACCTCAATTCCTCAACAACCACAAATGGCGTCGACATCTAACGAAGTTAGAATTGTTTTTGCCATACGGGCAATCCAATCTAATCCACAATTAAGCGTGCGTTCGGCAGCCAAAATTTACGACGTTTCTAAAGCCACGCTGCGTCGCCGACGCGCTGGCCAACCTGCTCGACGCGATTGCATGCCCAACTCCCGGAAATTAACGGAATCCGAAAAGGAGGCGCTTGTTAAATACATACTTGAGCTAGATTCCCGCGCATTTCCTCCCCGGCCTTCTGGTGTTAAGGATATGGCCAACCGATTGCTCGCCGAACGCGACGCGGGCGCCGTCAGTAAGAACTGGGTCGCGAAGTTCGTTAAGCGCCGCGCAGAGCTCGGTACGCGCTGGATTCGAAAGTACGATTACCAAAAGGCCAAATGCGAAAATCCCAAGCTCGTTTTTGCGTAATTCGACCTTGTACGGAACACTGTGGCCAAATATGGCATCCTGGATAACGATATTTACAACTTCGACGAAACTGGCTTCCTTATGGGCATAATCGCCGCCGTTATGGTTATTACAACATCGGAAAGCCGTAGTAAAGCAAAGCTGGTCCAGCTTGGCAACCGGGAATAGGCTATAATTATTCAAAGGGTTAACTATTGCGGTTAGGCGATCCCTTTTTTTATTATCGTCAAAAGGCAATACCACCTAGCCAATTGGTACTCGGAAACCGGCCTTCCACGCGACTAAGTTATCGCAACAAATTCCAACGGGTGGACTACGAACGAGCTCGGCTTGAAATGGATTTAGCATTTTAACAAACACATTATACCGCGTACGAAAGGCACATATCGTTTGTTAATGCTAAACGGATACGAAAGCCACCATTTGACGGATTTCGAACTTTATTAACAAAAATACAATATTATTACGCTTTATATGCTTTCGTATTCGTTTTATTTCCTTTAACCGCTTAACGTTAAATGCTTTAGCCTAATAAAATAGGCGTACGGTCGACAAATTAAAAACCTAATAAAGTCGCACGTTAACCACGTAATTAAAATCGAGTTCTTTTCGGCGTTTAAAGCGGCATTTTTTAACTTTATAACTAAAAAAAAATCCGAAAAGGCTTTCGAAAGGCTAGCTTTGCTTTTTTCAATCCGGATTCGGTTTTGGAAAAGCTGGATGTGAGGCTACGGACTCCAACTCCCCTAAGGACGCCTTTAAACAACCCCGAACTTTGCATTTCCAAAACGCCACGGACAGCTAAAAAAGCAACTTTGCAATCCGAACATATTAAAACTCGAATTACCAATTACCAAAACAGCTTTCCGACACCCATACTAGCGGCTGTAAACCAAATCGCAAAAGGGACGAAGGCGATAATGCATAAGGTAGCCTTTTTTCAAACCGAAATGTTTACGTTTAAAAAAGCGAACGAAGCACTAAGCAAACGCTAAAGGGCCAAAAAAACACGTGTCCGATTTGGAGGGTCATTTACCATTAACGAGGTACGAAATGTTCTAAACCAGCAAAAGCTGGATGGATAGCTACAGCAAAAAATGCGCGATTATAGGGGTTAAAAAAGGAGGGCGACGACAACTCGTCGGCGATATAGCACGTGCGGCAAAACCGGATATAATGCGCGCATTTGTTAGGAAAAAGTAAAAATGTCTAATATATACAATTCCGAATAGTGTGAATAAATTCCTGGCGTTGTTGGGTTAACATGCGCGTCGATTGTCCGGAGGTTGGGTGTGGGTGCGTCACTCGGTGGTGTGCGTCACTCGGTGGTGAACCACGTTATACGTTAAAATATTACGCTAAAAAGGACACTAACGGCAAAAAACTCCCTCTTACACCAGCAAAAACGGCCGGTGCCAAATCCATCCTTAAACGCTTTGCAACGGACGAATAAAAGGAACAGCTACAGGCTAAAAAGGCTAAAATCGCTAGCTTTACTTTAAAAGCCCCAAGCGAACCACGAATCTTTAAACTATCAAATTCGAAATCGGACGATAATTGTTAATAACCATCGATTATCGCCGCCAACTAGTCCCGAAAGCCTTTAACGGATAAGGAATTCGCAAAACCGATCCTCCGTATATATATACGGGCGAAGGGATCGAAGGAAATACCTATCCGGGTTTTTTTTTAAATGGAAGCAGCGATACGAAGGTCATATCGGATAAAATAGCGAAACAACTCCCGGGTTACCTGGTTAATAAAACTATCCCTCGCGTAATAACTTCCTTTTTAAAGAAAATCGAACTAAAAGCTGGAAAGTAACTTGTTCGTGGCACGTTGATATCGATATCAACCGGTTGGGGTGAGAAGGCTTTGGTATATTCTGTGTATCCAAAGTCGTCTGTCTTCTAGAAACAACGGAAGGGCTCCTCGTGCGAGCCCTTTAAATACATATATCCCAATCACGGAAGCCGCGGGGTGCGGTCGTCCAAAGCCAGTCCCGGTGCCGGGCCTGACTTGCGATTTGCACCGCCTCCGTACATGACCGGTGATTTCCGTGCATGACCCGTGATTACCGTTTATAACCGGTGATCCCCATTGCCGGTCCCTCCGTGTTAGAAAGGCGGGGCCTTTTAGTCCCGGAGTCCCTAATTATTGGGGATTCCTTTTGCCCGTGCTTTTACCTGTCGTGTGACCTTTTGCTGCCTTTCTAATACTGGCAGTTTTTTTTTTATAGTCGCACGTCCCTTTTTTAAGATTAGTTGGAATGGTTAGGTTATTTTTTGCTAAGGTGACTCCGTATGCTTTTGTGGTACAAAGGAAACGCAATGGAGGTGATTAGTGTTTTTAGGTGACTTAGTGTGGGCGTTGTACGGTGATTGTGTTGGTGGTTTGAGGAAGAGCGGGTTTTTTAGGGTAGTGGCTTTGAAAGGAATCCATTTGAGGTTCGTATAAAGCTTCCGGTAGATCGGGTGATTGTGTTGGGATGGTTGTGTGGGTAGGAAGTTGTGCTGAGGTGGTTGGAGGTGTGCGTTGGCTTTTTTGGTTGAGCTGTGAATAGCTTTACATAAAAGGCAGTTGTTTGCTTTGTGCGAAGCCCGCCTTCCTTTCCCATTCGTAAGGATAAAAGGCGTCCCTTCCTTTCCTCCTTTTTAATTTTTTTTTTCCGTGCGATACAACTATAATAACAACTACAACCATAACTATAAACTCGTTTTTTCCGATCGCGCGACTTCTTATCGCGCGACTTTTAAACTTTCTTTTTTTTTAATTATTAGTTGAAAATTCCATTAACGTGGTTCACAAGCAAGTGCCACACACAAGCGAATGCCACACCCACACCCGACCTCCGGTTAATCGACGCGCATGCCAACCTAATAACGCCAGGAATCCATTTAAACTATTCGGAATTATATATATCAGATATTTTTACCTTTTCCTAACAAATGCGCGCATTGTGTCCGGTTTTGCCGCAAATGCCATATCGCCGACGAATTGTCGTCGCCCTCCTTTTTTAAACCTTATGGTCGCGCATTTTTTATTATAACTATCTATCTAGCTCCTGCTAGTCCAAAACATTTCGTACTTTTTCGATGGTAAGTGACCCTTTAAGTCGGACACGTGTTTTTTTGGCCTTCCGGCGTTTGCTTAGTACTTTGTTCGCTTTTCGTAATTTAAAGCACTCTTCCTTTAAAAGATTAACCCGATATATAATTGCTTTAGCCCTTTTCGCAAATTGGTCCATAGCCGCTAATATAAATATCGGAAAGCTGTTTTAGTAATTAGAAATCCGAATTTTGATGTATTCGGATTGCGAAGTTGCTTCTTTGGCTGTCCGGGGCGTTTTGGAGGTTTAAGGTTCAGGGTTGTTTAGGGGCGTTTTTAAGGGAGTTGGAATCCGTAGCCTTACATCCAGCTTTTCCAAAACCGAATCCGGATTGAAAAAAGTAAGGCCAGCCTTTCGGAAACCTTTTTGGATGTTTTTTTTGGTTATGGAATTAAAAAATGCCGCTTTAAACGCTGAAAGGAATTTGATTTTGGTTACGTAGTTAACGTGCGATTTTATTAAGTTTTCGATTTGTCGACCGTACGCTTTTTTTATTAGGCTAAAGCACTTAACGTTAAGCGGTTGAAGGAAATAAAACGAATGCGGAGGCATGCAAAACGTAATAATGTTATATTCCTGGCAATAAAGCTTAAAATCTGTCGAATGGTAGCTTTCGTATCCGTTTAGCATTAACAAACGATGGGACCCCGTAGAATGAGCTGTAATGTGTTTGTCGAAATGCTGGATCCATTTCAGGCCGAGCTCGTTCGTAGTTTACCTATTAGCGCTCGTTGCGATAACCTAATTGCGTAGAAGGTCGGTTTCCGAATACCAATTAGTTAGGTGGTATTACCTTTTAACGATAATAAAAAGAGGGACCGCCTAACCGCAACAGTTAACCCTTTGGATAATTATAGCCTATTTCTAGTTGCTAGGCTGGATTAACTTTGTTTTGCTTCGCCTTTCCGATGTTGTAATAACCATAACGGCCGCGATTATGCCTATAAGGAAGCCGGTTTCGTCGAAGTTATAGATATCGTTATTTTGGATGCCATATTTGGCTATAATGTTTTATATAAGGTCGAACTACGCAAAAACGAGCTTGGGATTTTCGCATTTGGCCTTTTGGTAGTCGTATTTTCGAATTTAACGCGTACCGAGCTTTGCGCGGCGTTTGACGAAATTCGCGACCCAGTTTTTGCTAACGACGCTTGCGTTGCGTTCGGTTAGCAGTCGGTTGGCCATATTTTTAACACCAGAAGGCCGGGGAGGAAATGCGCGGGAATCCAGCTTGAGGATGTATTTAATAAGCGCCTTCTTTTCGGATTCCGTTAATTTCCGTGATTTGGGTATTGTGTCGCGTTGAGCAGGTTGGCCGCGTTTCCGCCGGGCGAGAGTGGAAAAGTTGATTTCGTAGACTTTAGCGGCGTTCCGGATATTTAATTGTGGATTCGATGCGATCGCCCGAAGGGTTAGAACGACCCGGCTTTCGTCGCTTTTGTTTACCATTGTTTGTTGTGGAAATATTTGCGGATGAAGTTGGGTTGACGCGTGGACGCGTCAATTGTGGCATTCGCTTGTGTGTGGCACTCGCTTGTGAACTACGTTACCTTTTTCGGGCTTTTTCTTTCAGCTCGTACGATGGCTTTTGTGCCCGCTCAGCCTGCCGTTTAGGCGGTTATCTTTCTTTCGGTCTTCGGCTTGCTTTCTATCCGTACCGACGAGCAAAGTGTCCGTTGGCTCCATTTGTTTACCGGCTCGCTTGGCAATCGTGCGTTTATGACCGCGTTCGCTATTAATGTGTGTATCACTTTCCCTGGCTTTTTTTTTTATCGTATGCAGCTAACCTTTTTTTTTTAAATTTGCAGGACGAAGAGCGTGCGCTTTGTGCTTTGCCGTCCGTCGATATCGAGGTCCGGATGGATGTTCCGACCGAGGCCGGTGTTTTTGATCTGGTTGCCCGGATCGTACGACGCGAGTCCTATTTCCGTACGGTTTTGATCCATTCGCGCGGAACTCCTCATCGTCGTTGCCCTTAGAGGTGCGGCAATTCTAATTCGGTGCCGCGTTTCGCACGCTGCGTGCGCTTTTGAGGATACTAAGCTGGTGCCTGTTCGAGTTGTATTTGGCAAAGCTATGGGAACAGGTGTGGATATGCTCGTGCGGGGACTGTTTTTCCCGGTTCGTCTGTTGCTGGTTCGAATCGTGGCGATGATGATGATGGTTCTGGTGGTGGTTGTCACACGGAAGAACCTGTGGACTCACCTAATCGGCCCTACAGAAGGTCCGGGAACCGGTATAGGTGCCCAACGGCCCCGAGGCCCAAAGGCCGAAGGCCGGAGGGGCAGTGTGAATCATGTACTTAATACTTCGCACGGATCACAGGGTGGTTTATATAAACCCTGCCATCTCCTATGTCCTCCATGAAAGATTCCTTCTTCCTCAAGCATCTTTTGAGCCCATAGAAAGATTATCTGCAATATAGAGATCCTTCTCCAAGCCGTCTTTGACCTCTTGTTACACCTTGCCCGGCCGGAGACCCCTGCCGAGCTTTTTAACCTGCATTATGCAAAAATGCGTGTTGTTGTTGAGAGGTGCTTCAGCGATTTCAAAGGCCGTTAGAAGATTATTAGGGGCACGCCGCCCGATTACCGTATCCGTTTACAAGTTGATGTCGTGTTGGCCGTTACGGGCCTGTATAACTTTATTTTGAAAAGGGAAGCTAGGGTATCTTTAGCATCCAATCCTGGCTTCGAATAAGCTAAAATTGATAAAGAAAATGCATTTCGAAGGGCTTAAATTGAAAGGGAGGCTGTGAGGCGAGGGCGGGAGATGGGTATAACGCAAGCGTTTTGGGGCCGGTATAAGGCTTCGATAGCTGATAGGTTGTAGGTCGACTACTAGGCTTATAGGGCTCGTGAGAGGTCCCCGTAATTTGCATTCGATTCGCTTCGGTTAGGGGAATCGGGCGAAGGTTACGGCTTGTTAAATGGGTTATTGGTTTAAAGAGGAGGTTAGCCGAAAACGGCGACGTGGTAGTTGTTTTTATGGTAGGATCGATAGGTTTAGCGTAGCGAAAAATGATTAGTTTTATGCATTAAAGGTAGCGTTCGATTGCTTTCGTTGAGGCGAATCGAATGGTGCTTTTTTCGAAAGGAACGGATAAAAATTGAAGTAGCGGCCGGCGATTGAATTAGGGGATCGTATTAGGCGTGCGTAAGCGTTGTTTATTTGGGTAACAAATGCGGTGGCGATAGTTTATGCTGTGGGTTTTTTGGGTCCAGGTGGGTATCGCATTTTAAAGGCGGCACCTTTTAAGCTTTGCCGGCCAATTTGTGGTAATTTTTTGCAATGATTCCGGCGTTTGTTTTTATCGGGATTTGGTGCATTTTGATCGCCTTTTTAAAGCTAATTGAATGCCGTAACCCGCGGTTTAATTAACGTTGATTTTATTTATTTAAAAGCGAGTGGTGGCGTATATAGTAACCTGCCTAATGGTGATTTCCGTAATTTCCAGACCCTCGATCCTAACGATACCTAAGAAAAAGACTGATAAGAACATTCCTTTATAATTCCACTAAAATAGGCCGCCCGATTTCGAAAATACCCTTATTTGAACCGCTTCGATCGCTATTACAAATCCAGTTCGTTGCTTTGTACCAAATTGTAAGGGAGTGTGCCAGAGTTTACCCACTCGACTACATGGACCAAAAGATCCAACAGTTCAATCACTCCGTGATTGAACCCTCTGGCACCACTGTATATCAAGCCCCGGAGTCCCTGCAGGCGACGCTGCAGGCAACCCCGTTACACAAATTCACTATCATTTCCCTGTCCTCGACGTCGTTTAACCACTAATGAGCTATCCCTTCGTCCTTTTTGAAGGCCCGGATTAATTTCCGTTTGATTTCGCCCGATAAGTCGCCTTAGGGGTACTTCCGCAGCCCCTTTGCGGCCTGTATCTAGGGCTCGTGCTTTAACCAACGCTTGTAAGGCGCCCGGCCGGCTAGGGAGAACCTCGTATTCGAAGGGGTTGAGTTCCAGTTGGATCCGGATCCGGCCCGGGCTAACGTTTTTGCAGCTTGCAGAAGGCGATTTCCGACGTGGAGTTGGGTTTCCGCTACCGTAAGGTGCCCGGACCTGCTAGAGGGCCGTCCTTTAGAGCCTTTTTTGCCTTGCCGGCGTGGAGGATCCTCGTCGTCGCTTATTGAGGCCTGCAGGCGTTGGGCGGCCGTGGCGATTTGTTCCCTTTTGGCCCAATTACCGGCAAAGGCGGCCTCGTAAAGGTCCGGGCAGAAAAGAGGCCTTTTCCGTATCCAACGGGCGTTAGGCCGGATCGCGAAAAACGATTCCTAGGTTTGATCGCTGGCGAGATACAGCCCCGTGACCGGATCAAGGGCAACCCCTGACCGCTTCCTAAAGTCCAGCCAGTCTTTATATTGCGTCCGGAGGCTGTTGTATTTGTTTTTGACCCTTTTTGACCACTGGATATAGGGCCATTGGTTAGATAAAGCTTTTGCAGCCTTTTTGAAGCACTTGTTCTGCTAGTTGGCGATTACCGGATTCATTTTTCCCTGCCGACCGGCCTCCGCGAGGGCCTCGAGGAAGGCCAGAAGCTGATCGGCAGTCTAGTCGGTTCGTTTGCGGGTTTCCTGGGAGGCCTGGGAGCCTTCCACGGAGGTGCCCTGGGTCGTTTGCGAGGCTGCGGCAAAGGAAAGGGCCGTGGAGGGTGTAGGGGAAGGCGGATAGGACGATTCCGGGGCCTCCGGGGCCTCCAGGGCTTTAAAGGGGTCGTAGAAATCGTCAAAATTGCCGGCTTCCTGGCCCTCCGGCGAGGCTGCCGGGGTTCCCAGCGTGACCTGGGTGGCTGGGAGACCCTCCTTTTCCCCGGCAGAGGTCGCGGGAGACGAGGGGGGCAAAGATAAGGCGCGGTTTTCGTTTTCCTGGCGCCGGCGCCGGAGACGGAGGGACAGATGGCGAGGCATGGTATTGGAAGTAGGGTTGGTAGGTAAAGAAGAAGGGTTATAGGTAATGTAATTAGAGTATATTAGTTTTTGTGTTGCTCGTTTTGTATTTGAATCCGATTTGCTAGGAGCTTCCCCTTATATATTACGAGAATCCCTGGCTTTTGGGCTTTCGAACGAGCCTACCGCCGGCCCCAAAGGCCCTCTGGATCCGCCAGAACGTGAGGCTATTCCGGCCCGCTTTGACCCTGGATTACGACTTTGCACGGCTCGTTGTTATTTTTGGGAATAGCTTTTATTTTGAGCATCCGTGCCCTTTGCTTTTTATAGATAGACGTTCCCCGTTTTCCCTGGATGGGAACCCACCGAGAATCAGGCCCAAATATACATGAACGGGCACAGGGCTATCCCGGGCGTTGTTTCCACGTCGAGAATTAAGCTTAAATCAGGGCAAAAAACCGACTAGGGGGTCAAAAAACCAGAAAACCAATTGTATTGAACAGCCCCTTGGTTCTTTGAAGAGGATCCAGAGTAAGCCCTTTGGTGGTTGGAGTGATGTAATGCGCTACAGCTGGCCGCAGTGCATCATACTCTACATCCAGGTTCAGATGAAGCTCACCGTCCTTGACTCTGCCTTCTGTCGCTGCAGAGTCAATAGATACTAGCCATCGAGCTTTTGATGAATGTCCTGTTGTGGCTGATAGTAGAGCGGAGAGTTGGTCCAAGATACAGCCCTGGCCATGTTCAGGGGCTTCATCGGTGGAACACTCGTCAACGGAATCCAGAACGAAATATGAACGAAGAAACCCTTCATCGCGGATCATGGAGTGAAGGACCTCTGACAAGAGAGGGAAAGCGGATAGACTATTGAGGCTGTCTCGCCCAGTCAACTTCTTCTTGTTGTCGGGATACCTTTTCAGTTCGGGCTGCTTTTGGAGTATCTGCTCGACCAAGCTCGATACTACTGATGCGATACTTCCGGGGTTAGATTTCCCGTCACCGCAGAACGCAAGTATATGTTTTGGCTCTCGGCGCTGTTGGCCTTCTTGTCGCGCAGTAGTTGTCGGACAATCGACGCGAGGACCGTTGTTTTCCCGCTCCCAGGGGCGCCGTTGACACAGAACAAGCTCTCACTCTCGTCAGACTCCCATTCTCGGAATTTGGAGAACTGGCGTGTGTTTCTCAACCAACAGCCGACGTCATCGTCAAATTCTGCGCTAGGCCGAAACATCCGGGGGAGCAGATCCTCTCGATTATCATGACTGGCTGAGTCGTCACTCGAGTTGCCGGTTGCTCTGGCTGGATCCTCATTGGTCTCATCTTCACCATCTTCTGATTCGGTGTCTGTCTTAGTGCTTTCTTCCACGTTGTCCGTATTGAAAGCATCGGCAGACTCAAACAGGTGCTTCCGCAACGTCTCGCTTTGCATCTCGTCCGTGTGTGTTGGCAGAGCGCCCTCCTTGTCCAGAATGTCCGCCTTGAGCGACTCCACGTCGGTGAAACTGAGCTCATCTTGATCTCCCCGGTAGCAGGCAATACCGATGAGGCAGCGAAGGACTGTCCGGTACAAGCTTACGAGGGCGTGTTCCAGTCCCTGAAAACTATCGCGGCTCTCTTTCGAGGTATTGCTGGGGGCTAGGATGTCTGCTAGAAGACAGTGCCACCTTGCCCTAGAAAAGATGGGCACGATGATGAGGAAGGCACCGCGTGGTAGGTTTCGTGAAGAGTCGAAAGCGGCCTAGTTATGGTCAGTTTACAGTACGCCGATTGTAATCTGTGGCATTATGGTATGGGGATTTGCCCTACCTGCACACCAAGGCACACAGCAACCCACAGGATGGAGGCCTGTGGTGTTTTTTCCCATGTACCTTGCATGAGAAGCACGATCTCTTTCCAAGCGTTCTCCCCGGATTTTGCCTCGGCCTGATGCGCAAACCAGGCTTCCAGCACCCTGTCCATCCGTGCTAGAGAAGACTGTTCATCGGTATGACGAGCGTTCGTGGTGGTATCCTCGATGGTGTTGCACTTGGAAACAATCTCTTCATACCGTCCCACGAGCTCCGGAGGGCATCCTGTCTTGAGAATTTGAATGCGGGTCGGGTGATGAATGAGGTTGAGGTCGAGTATCGCGGGACTGGTCGAGACGCGGACGGTGGCGGCCTGCAACGAGTACGGCACCCTGTTCCGGCCCGCCAGGAGCGACGGCTACCAGTGCGTGCTCCAGGGCCTCAACGTGCCCGCGGGCGTCGTGCCCTTCCCCGACTCGGCCGACCGCATCTCGGGCAGCTCGGTCGCGGCCGCCATCGGCGCCGGGTTCTGCTCGCTGATCCTGTCGTGCCTGCGCCTGGCGAACCAGGGGCAGGTGTTCGAGGGGCGCGACCGCGCGGTCAAGGTGGAGGCGAAGCTCAAGGAGCTGAGGCAGAATAGCGAGTCGAAGAACGTGGTCCTCGAGAAGTTTGGGGGCATCGACAGCAGCAGGGGGACCATGATTCCTACAACCGCCGAGGGGGTGATAAGAACGTTTAAGCTAGAGGGGCAGATTATCTTGAGGGAGCTGGACGGTATTTAGGGAGTTCAGGCCACGACGAACACGTGGTATGGGGCGGCCGAAGGCTATCAAGCTAACAAGGGCATAGCTACGCGTGTTTGATTAATCATCTTCGGATTGATATGCCGTTCCTCTTTATTAAGCTGCCGCGTCAAGAGCGATGCTGGACCGTCCGTCGGGCCTCGTAACCCTCACAGCAGCGGGCACTTGAGGTGGAGTGCTGGGCAGGAGGTTTCTACGTGCCAATAGAATCCGTGAGCGGGACCTAGGTGGGTAATTGCAAAATGCGGAACTCAAAAGGGCCTGGTACCCACGTGACTCCTGTCTGTCTTCTTGAGGTCGGGAGGCTTCGCGGTTCGCAGGATGGTGTGCTGCAGGAGCTGCGGGCGTCGGAGGTGCCGCAAGCGATGGAGTGGCAGCTCCATTATTTCCAGCACAGGGCGGAGAGCACCTCCTTTTTCAAGTGTGTGTCTGACAGTGGACTGCTGTATGTCTGACAGCGGACCGCTGTATGTCGCGCTAAAGAAGCGTGCTATACACGGGGGATAATCCTCGGTCCCTACAATCTACCTGGTTTAAGGGCCTGTCCTAGACTAACGGTTTTTTGGTTTTTGGGTTTTTTTGCTAAAAATTTTCTAAAGATTGAAAGCCTTGCATTGAAAAAGAAGCTTATGAAAAGAATTTATATTATTCAAACCCGCATCCATATTAATTTGTTTTTGCTATACTGCCCTTGGTGTTGATATATTTTAGAAAAAAAGGTTGCGCAAAAAACCAAAAAAAAAAAAAACCGTTAGTCTAGGGCAGGCCCTAAGCTGTCTAGAGACACCTAGAACCTACATTTACTACTAAATACCATGAGCCGAAACAGAAGTGGCTCGTGGGCACGTGTTGTGGCCAGGCGGCGTTGATTCCCTATAAAGGGGCTGTGATCGCGTGGACCTTGTTTACACCACGCTCTTCCTTACCAAGTCCACGCTCTCAGAGATACGTACCCATGGCGGCTTACAGAGTTTTCATGTGATCAAGGCTCTGTAACATGCCGACCCACAGATAATACAGCTCCTAAAGTCTATGATAAGGCATATCGGTCAGGTTACGGCTCCAAATGAGGTCAGTCGGGCACCAAACCCCAGTTTGGTTGCAGCAAAGCACCGGCGCCAATAACAGGGCATCGAGCAGTCCGCTCTCACCAACAATCGTCCACCGGAACCGGGTCATTTATCCGGGGGTCCATCCACCCACCACCCATTCGGCTCGGCTTAGCTCGGGGAAAGGCACAGCAGAGAGCTAGAGACCGCTTCGCCATTGGCTGTGCTAATGACGTGGGGGAGATGTGGATGACAGCCGTCATCCATCACTGCAGGGCGCGGCGGGACGTGCCGATTGCACCACATGCCTGTTGCCGTAATCTGGGAAACATGGTGTGGAGTGGCTCGCTCGCAGCGTCAAAAGGTGACAACATGAGCCTCTGTTTTTCCACGCTGGCTGAGGAGGGATGACTCTGACAGAACGATACTCTCCTATCTATGACTGTCTCTGCTAGTAACGATTGAAACCAGCTGTTGCTTCATTATCTCAACAGGAAGCAGGGAGTTGGCAATAGTATGTCGATAACTTGGGTCTCGGTAGCCGGAAAGTGTAGTTGGGAGGTCGGCCAACAGCAAGCCTCCAATGTCAGGGTCAACACAGCAAAAATCATTATCCTGGGAAACATGATACTCCTATCGTGTCCGACCACGCGGCTACCGGCGGGTCTTGTCTATGCCTCCTTCCCAAACAGAACGGGCACTCATTCAAAGAGGAAGGCGGCTGCCGTGCAGTCTTTGATCTGCACACCGAAGGCTAAACGTAGCATGCCGTCGTTCGTATCGTCAAGGTGGGTTGCTCTGCATATCCGTCCCTGAAGCGTTCTGGAAAGTTGGAAGCCTCAAGCCCTGGAAGACAAGAAGGTGCGGTGAGTATTGGCCCAAAAGCGTGCAAAGATCGACAGCGTGCCAAAGCCGTCGATGCAGCCAGCTTCCTAGACAGATCGGAGTCTGCACAGGAGACAAGAGATAACACCTGCGGATGTCTAGGGATTGGCAGAGCTTTGTGGACGGCTGTGGCACACGGGGTTGCACTGCATGAGACATGGCGTGCTTCTTTGTCCATTCAGGGCGATCTTTGGGTCCCACAGGGCAAACTTTCTGGAGAGCAATACGACACGCTGGACCAGAGGTACTCCCGCGCAGGCTCGCGGGGACCCCATCTTGTCCCGCCATGGAACAAAGCACTTGCCTTTTGCGGGGTTGAGACCGAGAAATCACCGGCATTCTCAGAACATGACGACTGGGAGACGTGGCCGACGACGTGGGGGTTTGGGCGTGTTGATGGCCGGCCATCCTTGGCAGCGGTTGGCAGTGGTTTAGGCGTCAGCAATAGTCCATTTTTACGACGGAATTATCGGGAGAGGAGCCAGTCCGAGGAATTGTGCGGAACGACGAAAGTACAGTGGTGGCCAGGCAGCCGGGGTGTTGGCCCCGATGGACCAAGGTTGATATTCCCTGGGACGGAGCATGAGGTTTGCATCCTCCATTCTGGCCGGCGGCCCCACGCCGGGCAGACGGCACAGGGGCGCAGGGGTGCGGCAAGCGATCGATCAGGTTCGTCACGCAATGGGGCGGGGAGAGATAGTGCGAGGTGCCCCGCCGATATCAGGGTCTCCAGTCGGCAGATGGGACGCATTGTCTGTATCTGGAGAAACCCCGGCAGCAGGGGTTTGCTTGTTTTTTTTTTTTTTTTTCCCAGGCGGTCATCTGATGTCAAATGCTGGCATTCGCGGAAAGTTGGCCGGCCAAAGACCACCTATCCCAGGACATACATAGACCCCTTGTCCCCGTCTCACCTGTATTGGTAGCTAGTCGACGCTTCTGCGGTGTTGTGATTTGCGCTCTCATATTGTCGCACACCCGTGCACAAAGCTGCCCAGCCGAGTCCCAAAGAGGAAGGACGCAAATAAGGCCTCTTGGCGTGATAGGAGCCTGGGCGATGTGGCCAAGGTCCGACGTGGTAGGCGACTGGGGCGAAAGAGCTTGGCGCATCTGGTCTGTGCGATCCCTGCAAAGGCGTGACCACTCCTAGCGGCTAGAGGGAGGTGGTCCACTGGTTTGTCGCTATCGCCGAGAGTCTTGGGTGCCAGTCGAGGTAAGCTTCGCAGGCCTGCTGGCTGGGAGCACGTATTCTGGCGTTTGCCTGGTGCAAGCATCGCATGCCAACGACCCTGGGGTCTGGAGTGCGTCAAATGCGACGATGGTGGGGTTGGTTGAACGGTTCGGCGTCACGAGCCTGCAACAGCGCGTGCTGTCTGGGCGCTCGCTGGTAGCGAAGTATACATACAGGTAGCTCTCTGTCAGGCACAGCTGGGGTGGAAAGTGGACTAGCTCGAGAGATTCGTGATTTCGGAATGCACAGGTGTGTCTTGTCTCGAGCAGGCAGGAGCTCTCGACGGGCCGTCAATGACGTGCCTTCTGTCTCCAGTGGCTGTTTGCCTCCCCCGCGCAATGAGTCCGCAACCCCCGCCCCGCCTTGACGAGAGACAGCATTCCCCACCTGAACGCTGTTGGCGGGCGGGCAGGCACTGGCGACGGGCCCTACCGGAATCGCGTCAACCTGCTCCATGTGATCCATTAACCGCCCTGCTCCAATGCCACACCTTTGTTCCTTGTCCGGCTCCTTTCGCGTCCACTCTCCTCTCCTGCGCTCCACTGGCCGGCACTTCTACCCACTAGCCCAGGGCAGGCTTTCACAGCTCACCGGATGTATCCTTATCGTCGAGACCCATGCCGGCACTACGAGGTAATTAGTGGAGCTGGCGTATAGGATTGCTTTGCAGGGGTCGTCCTGAAGCCGCCTATCTCGTGGCCTCGGCTTAGTTGGGCAGATTGGCAGAAAGGTCAGGTATGGGGGTATGCGGGTGACGACTTGGAGGCTAGAGCAAGCCAACAGTAGGGGCTCCTTAGCAACCATGGTCGGGGGATTGCGGCACGGTTCCGGATCGCTCGCCTTTTTCCCCGATCCCGTCGGTGGCTAGTGCGAGCTCTCGCTGAACCACCAACCAAGAGCCAGCTGGATGGGCTGGATGGAAAGGGTCAAAGGTACTTCCCTCCTCCAAGCACCTCAAACTTGCGCTTCCACCCGCACCACCCGGCCACAATACCCACACAACCAAGATGCAGACGTCCAGTCCTCCTCCATCCAGCATCCCCACGTCACCGACTCCCTTTCTCGCCGCTGCCTTCCCCTCTGTCTACGCTCTCTGCCGTCCCCCTCCTGCTGCACTGCAACCGCATCTTCCCTCCCTCGAGGCCGCGACCTTCTCCTTTGATCACGCGCCCGAGACTCGATGCGACCTTGAGGGCATCTCGCGAACGAGTTTCTCAACTCAGTCAGCGCCACCTCGCTGGCGACCTGCCATCCTGGACTGACCCCAATATAACAACACCCGCCCGCCAAGAGCAGCCAGCCAGACCCCTGAACGAGACCAGCACTACCGATTTCCCCGCTGGGCTTTCCGGATCGATAGTCTCTCCTCGGCTCGACTGCGCCCATTGCACGTAGGCTGCACGCCTTGCCCCGTCGCCGGCCGCGCAGCCCCCACCGCGGCGGCATACGTCCTTTTGCACTCGAGCGAAGAGAATACGGGCCCCATCGAGCTCTCTCGCGGGGGCTCCTGCGCAGCGTATAGCCCTCGCCCCAATCAACGCCTGCTTTGATCCCCGCTTGCCGTCCCCGTCCCAGCTACGACCTCCACCGATGTCCAAGGGCGCTATGTCCGGTCAGGAAGGACGGTATCCTCGCCGGCAGCATGTGGACGCTCGCGCGGGCGTGACAACTATGTTGGGAAGGTGATGGAGTCTTGGGCAGAGATAGGGTGCTCAGGCTCGCGATAGTATTCTCCGACGCAGCCATCCATGGAAGGGCCACTGACAATCATAAATAGAGGCGGGATCCCGCCGCTTCATATATCTTAATTTACCCTCCAGCAGCCAAGATCCGCTTCCCGGCTTCGATCTTCGTTTCCAAGACCTGTCACTGCTGCCGCAGCCCGGAGCTTCAGCCCCCGTTTACCCTCTTTGCTCACCAGCCCCTGACTTCCTGTCTTGTCGATCGTCTTCCCCCCCTGCTGCCAATATGCGTTCCGTCGCCTTCCTGTCGTTCCTCTCCCTGGCTGCGGCCGCCCCCGTCCTGCAGGCTCGCTCCGGCAAGGCCATTCCCGGCTCCTACATTGTCATGCTCAAGGATGACGGTGTCAAGGCCTACAGCGAGGAGTTCGTCACGCTGATGTCGAGCGTCGACAAGACCCACAACTTCGAGACCCTCAAGGGCTTCGCCGCTGAGCTTAGCGCCGACGAGCTCAAGGCCCTGAAGAGCTCCCCTGAGGTATGTCACGCCCTTGTGTTGCTGTCCCGATTGGGCGCGGCTACATGCAGTCTGATGTATCACGTGCTGACCGAATCCTTCCAGGTTGACTACATTGAGGAGAACGCCGAGGTGACCATCAACGCCTACGTCACCCAGACTGGTGCTCCTTGGGGTCTTGCCCGCCTCTCCAACAAGGCCTCTGGCTCGACCACCTACAGGTACGACGACTCCGCCGGCCGCGGAGTCTGCGCCTACATTGTGGACACCGGTATCCAGGTCACCCACAATGACTTCGGTGGACGTGCCACCTGGGCCACCAAGTAAGACCTCCAGATTTCCTAACCCTTCTGGCAACCCCCTGGCCCCGAGTCTCCCGCTGACATAGCTGTGCAGCACCATCGACAGCAGCAACTCCGATGGCAACGGCCACGGCACCCACGTCGCTGGTACCGTCGCTGGTAAGTCTCTAAGCCTCTCCACCTCAGATAAAGATTGCGCTAAATGTTGACTAACGCGCGATCTTCCAGGTACCCGCTACGGCGTCGCCAAGGCCGCGACCCTGTACGCCGTCAAGGTCCTGAACGCCGGCGGCTCGGGCAGCACCGCCAGTGTCATCGGTGGCCTCGACTACGTCGTCGCCGACGCTCCCCGCCGCAGCTGCCCCAACGGCGTTGTCGTCAACATGAGTCTGGGTGGCGGCAACAGCGCCTCCCTCAACGCCGCCGCCCGCGCCGTCGTCAACGCCGGCCACTTCCTGGCCGTCGCCGCCGGCAACAGCAACACCAACGCCGCCAACACCTCACCCGCCAACGAGCCCCTCGTCTGCACTGTCGGCGCTACCACCTCGGGCGACGCCCGCTCCAGCTTCTCCAACTATGGCCCCGTTGTCGACGTCTTCGCCCCCGGCACCAGCGTTCTGAGCGCCTGGACCGGCAGCAGCAACTCCGCCACCGTAAGAGACCATCCTTCCCCGTTTTTACATCTGTGGTGTTTCCGGGAAGCAAATGCTAATAATAATGGCGCATCAGAACACCATCTCCGGCACCAGCATGGCCTCTCCGCACATCGCTGGTCTTGGCGCTTACCTCCTGGGCTTCCTGGGCCCCCGCAGCGGAACCGCCCTTTGCGACTACATCAAGTCCACTGCCCAGAACGGCGTCATCTCGAGCGTCCCCTCGGGCACCGTCAACCTGCTCGGCTTCAACGGCAACCCCACTGCTTAAATCGCCACTACCATCCATCTGTGGTGAAGCACACCAGCCCCGCTCGCTGGATTTGTTGAGTGACATGCTGAGAGGGAAGGAAGCATTGAGGAGCTACCTCGTCCCCTCTTCGCTCGATTAGGTATTTTGTGCAGGAACCCGAGGCCGACGATGGGCTAGCCCGGGTTGGGGAAGATTGCGGTTGAGGAGTTGGTGTTACCGTTCAAACCTTTTGTACATATTTTTTTTTGGGTGAACCAGACGTCCATACATACTGAACACGAACCTACAACCTCCATCTGATCCTGCCTCATCTGCTGCCGGTGTGGCCTGAACCTCCCCGCCAAGGACTAACCCCAACCCTGCCCCCCAGCGTGGCATCCGGTTGTTGAACCGCAAAACAACCCCCACTTCAGCCACACGCCGGCAGGCGGCGCTGTCTCGCCATCACCCGAAGTGACGAGGCGGCGGCTGATGAGCTAATAAAGCCCGTCTTATTGCCGAGCCTGCGACTCTGCCCTCCCTGCCCCTGAAACCGATCTCCGGACCGCGGCTGGGCTGCCCGACGAGGTGCCGCCGGAGCTGAGTCAAGGACGTCGGAGGCAAGTCCTGCGACTGCCTTGGCCCTGTTAACCTTTTCTTTCTTTATTATTTTTAGCTAGTTAATGTTTTTTTCTTCTTCCCTCCCTGAATCGCCGTAGCAATGCCAAGGGAGGCATCCAACGGCTCTTCCCCCCCGCCACACGTGCAGCACATCTCCATGTGTAAGGGAAGCAATACTACAGCGGGTCTCGTTTTGTATCACAATTTAAACACGAAATACCATATTACTCTATCCGGATGTTGGGGTCGGAGGGACAAAAGGCCAGAAGAATATCTGTCCGTGGGCCAAAGGAAAATCTATTTCTTGCCGGACGGGGTTTTTTGTAAGGGTATAAGTCCCCGGGCTCAACGACCTCAAGAAAACGAAGCCAGGAACACCGAGAAGCAGGTGTGTGTATGTGTAAAATGAATGTACAGGGGCTTGAAGTGAATGGTAAGGACTGGCACACCACATCGCCGGTGGTGGGGAACTCGCTGCAATGTTTGCTTCTGTACCAAAAACTAGATTTGTGGTCTGGCTACCAAGCTGGCAGCCATTCTTGATACAGCCACTCTTCGGGCATCTCTCCTCCCCTCCATCGCCCGCCTTATTTCCACTCATCTTGCTGGAAATAAGGGTTGTCAAACGCCACGGGCTTCTTAGGGTTGGAGCGGCCGACGAGGTTGTTGTACGTCTTGAACTGCGGCTCGTCCAGCGTCGTCAGGCCCGTCGACCGCTTCGAGTACCGCGTGCTGGCGGGGCCGGCATCCCCTCCCAGCTTAGGGGGCAGAGGCAGCTGCGGTAGGACCGGGGGCGGCTCCTGGCCGCCGCGGTTGCCCGAGAGGAACTTCCAGGGCACGACGAAGATGCTCTTGGCCTTGTCGGAGAAGCCGGCGCCCGTGCTCCGGTTGGCGGAGCCGTACAGGCGGTCCTCCCAGTTGGTGACGGGCCGCTGCGCCTTCTCGTCCGGGTACCCCGACGCCGCGGCGGCCATAGCCAGCTGGGACTCGCGCTCCGCCTTCGCGCGCCGCCTGCGAACGCAGCAGACGAAGAGAAAGGCGACGACGACGGCGGCGCCGATGACGGAGCCGAAGATGACGCCGACCATCATGCTCGTCCCCATCGGTGCGCCACCCTGCGGCCCGGCCTCGCTGTTGGCCGAGCCCACCGGGGATGGGCCGCCAGGGAGTTCGCTGGCGGGCGGCAGGATCGTCGCGATGGGGCCCGCCGGGCCGGTCGAGGACGACAGCCGCAGGTCGGGCATAGCGGTGCCGCCGCCGGGCGACGACGAGACGCGGGTCAGGAGCGTGGTCGGAGACGGCGACGCCACGACGGGAGCGGCGGTTGACGAGAGCGGCGCCGCGGGGTTCTGCACCGGGTTTGCGCTCGAGACGGAAGGACTGTTGACAGGAGGCGCGGGCGACGGCGTCGGGATGACTACGGGCGCCGACGTGATGGCGGGCGTCGAGGTCGGTTGGGCCGCTGGCGGCGGCAGGGAAGACGGAGAAGTGGTGGGCGCCGGTGCGGCCCCGGAGGATCCCTTGTTCGACTTGACCGACTTGGCCTTTTTGGACTTCTTGGACGAGGCAGACGACACGCTGGCCGCATCGCCTCCGGCCACCTGGCGCCGCTCGAGGTCACCCACAAGCTCAGCAAGGCTGCGTGGCTGAGCTCCGATGGGGATCCGGGCAGGCGGCGCGGGCCGACGGGCGCCCCGGGTCGAGTTGGTGTTGTTGCTCGTGTTGGACTTGACAGACCGGGCGTTGGAGGAAGCCGATGTCACGCTCGCTGCACCTCCACCCCTGACCTGGCGTCGCTCGAGATCAGAAAGGAGCTCATCGATGCTGCGCGGCTGGGACCCGACGGGAATCCGCGCCGGCGGGTTGCGAGCGGGAGCTCGGCCCCGGCCTCGGCCCTGGCCCCTGGTCGAGTTGGTGTTGTTGGACTGAACAGACGGGGCACCGTTGGTGGATACGGAAGCTACGCTGGTTGCGTCCCCCCGGACCTGTCGGGTCTCAAGATCGAAAACGAGGTCTTCGATGCTGCGTGGCTGGGAGCCCACAGGAATCCTCGCCGGTGGGTTGCGAGCGGGAGCTCGACCGCGGCCCTGACCCCTGGTGGAGTTAGTGTTGTTGGACTGGACCGACCGGCCACCATCGGTGGAAGCAGAGGCCACGCTAGCGGCGCCGCCACGGATCTGCCTTGTCTCGAGGTCGGAAACGAGGTCGTCGATGCTCCGGGGCTCTCGGCCAACGGGAACTCGTGGTGCTGGCGCAGGCCGGGCGCGACCACGGCCTCTCGTCGAGTTGGTATTGTTGGACTGGACCGACTGGGCACCGTTAGAGGAAGCCGACGCCACGCTCGCGGCGTCACCTCGGATCTGCCTGGTTTCGAGATCGGAAACAAGGTCGT
>JNVV01000018.1:28556-137314 GCA_000733355.1 Falciphora oryzae
TGCTCCGGGGCTCTCGGCCAACGGGAACTCGTGGTGCTGGCGCAGGCCGGGCGCGACCACGGCCTCTCGTCGAGTTGGTATTGTTGGACTGGACCGACTGGGCACCGTTAGAGGAAGCCGACGCCACGCTCGCGGCGTCACCTCGGATCTGCCTGGTTTCGAGATCGGAAACAAGGTCGTCGATGCTCCGAGGCTTCTGTCCAACAGGAACTCGTGGCGCCGGCACAGGCCGGGCGCGACCACGGCCCCTCGTCGAGTTGGTGTTGTTGGACTGGACAGAGCGGGCGTTGGAGTTGTTTGTCGAAGCAGACTTGACACTCGCAGCGCCTCCCCGGGCCTGACGCCGCTCGAGATCTCCGACCAGCTGGTCCAGGCTGGATGGCACGGATCCTAGAGGGATGTACATCTTGGCTGTGAAGAAAAGGAGATACAGAAAAGAAGAAACAAAGCTAAACAAAGAGAATGATATTGACAAGAAAAGCAGAAACAGCGCTCAACGCAGGACAGAACGAAAGAAGAGACAGGCAATCGCAGTAGCCGGCTGCCGGTAGGAGAAGGGTAAATGGGTGGAAAGGAGAGAGAAAAGAAGAGAAGAGAGGAAGGGAAGAGGGAGCCAAGATGTAGCAGGACCAAGACAGGTAAGAAATTTCAAGCTTTGCCAACTGAGCCGAGAGATCGGGGGCAGGACGGGAGAGGACTGGCAGCGGAGCCAACCAGCCAATAGGCCCCTGGCGGCTCCCACGGTTGGTATCGGTTGCAAGAGCCCCCATGGCGATCTGCAGTGGGAACAGTGTCGGCGCTCTGGGGCGGGCGCTTGGCTCGGCCAGCCAGCTGTGGGTGGGTGGCTGGCTGTGGGAGAAGAAAAAAAATGGGAAATGCGAGCCCAAGGGAGACGGCAGATGGGGATTTGGGAGGGGACAGGGAGGGTCAAGGCCCGTTGGGATCGGTGGCAGAGATCCACGTTTCCGCGACTGCCAAGAGCAACGATACGCAGCAGCGCCCTGCTCGGCGGCGGGTGAATGGCAAAGACGCGACAGGTGGGAACCTTGGCGCTGCAGCCAGAAACATCAGAAGAAGGCCTTCTCGGCGCTTTGCTTGCGCTGTTTTTCGCCGGGCGCACAAGGAAGCTTAGTGGCGACAAGCTATTGGCCCAGTGGAGAACTGAAACGAGACCCCTGCCTCAGGCCCCCTGCGAGTGGCTAGGGAAGCCCACCAGCCGCCGAATTTGGCATCTGCTCGCGTGCTCTCCTTCCCTGAGGTGTGCCTGCCCAACACCAACGACGTCACTCGAGTCCTGCATTCGCAGCGGCGTGCTGGACCCGACGGCGGCAATGAACCCGGAGCTAGCCGGGCGTGTGGCTGTCGTTTCAGATGCCTTGCCCCCGGCCTGTCATCGCTCCGTTGCGTGATTTAGCCCGGGCCGACACTAGAATGTTCCGTGAGGCTGTGCTCTGGGCATTATACCTGCCCATGTTGATCAGACCTTTGGGCTTTGGCAAGCCACACGGATCAGATAAAGGCGACAAAGAGCATGGAAAACACTGACTCTCGTTTGCATCCTGCCTGGCCGTTGAAAAGAGAGCTCCACTCGACCTCAACTTGGAGGCCTCGATCTCCAAACAGGGTTACCTAACCGGCCGCTCCACACTCCACCTCCTGGCGCGGAAAAAAGGCCCCGCCCCAAAGCCCACAGCATCCGCCTACAGTTGCCAAAGCTAGGGAATCCCAGACCACCAGAAAATGTCACACAAAACCAGCGGTGATCTGCCGCCAGCGACCGATGAATCCGCCGAAAGAACGGATAGGTACTTATTCTTGAGAACCTCGGCACCCCTAGCTTTGATTCCTATTTACCCCTTCATGTATTTTATATCATTTTCTACACCGCCGCACCTGCCTTTTCTTAGCTCGACCTTTTTCCCCTCCGCTTGGCCCACGCGGACGAACCCGCTCGAACACATCTCGAAGGATCCAGAGGGCCAACGTCCCCACACACACACACACACACACACGCTCCCGTATCCCCTTTTTCTCAGTGGCGCCTCCCGGCACGGCTTTCCCTTGGAGCCACACCCCGCAACGCCCTGCCTGTCAAACGTCAACACCCCGGTCTCTCGGCAGCCGATTCCGCGCCCAAAAGGCAAACGGTTGGCTGTCGCTCGGTAGCGTGCCGCACCATGTCCGCGGGGGCCTAGCCGTAGCATCTTTAAGCGGCTGCAGGGCAAACAAAAGCCAGGAGAGAATGCCACAGGCGAATGACGGACGGGCCGGACGGTGGGGATAATCTAACTGCGACTCGAGCACTAGGCCAGGCCGAGGAGGCCGACGCCGACAAACAGATGTTTCCCAAGTCGCTTTGAATGGGTAAAAACCAAAAGCCCTTGGAACGCTCAGACGACACACAATGCCCGCGAAGAACGTAAAATGAAGTTGGATCGTAAATTACACTACCAAAATAGTTGAACTGGAGAATCTCAGCCCGAGTTCGAACTGACTGCCAAGATGCGAGCGACATTGAGCCAGCGCGGCGAGTCAAGAAGCGAAAGTTAAAACAAAGAAAAGAGTACATGATGCATTAATGTCCAATAAGCCTCCCAATGCTCCCAATATCCGTACAAACGCCTGAGCTGTGGGGGGTACTAGCCCCCTTTTAAAGAGGAAAAAGAAAGAAGAAAAAATTAAGGGCAATAACCCGACGCCACCTTGCCGCTCTTCCACTCGTCGCGGGTCGGGAAGCGGCCGAGCATCTTGAAGGGGCTGAGGGGGCTCCTGGGCGCCTGCGGCTTCTTGAAGGCCGGGCTGGGCTGGCCCAGCGGCGCGTCGTCGAGCTTGCCGAGGATCTGGTTCGCCTTGTCGCTGACGGGCGACCTGACGGCGCCGTTGAGCTTGCAGTAGGCCCTGAACTGCGTCTCGTCCAGCATGGTCAGGCCCGTCGAGCGCTTCGAGTAGCGGGCGCTGTAGCGCGAGATGCGCGAGAAGAGCGTCTTGGGCGGCGGCTGCAGCACGAACGTCGCGGGCGGCATGGACGGGACCTCGCTCCGCTCGCGCGTCTCCTTTGTGGCCGGCGACGCCGGGAACGGCCAGGGCGAGGCCGGGCGGCTGGCGCAGCTCTTGACGGGCGACGGCACCGCCAGCTCCTGGGGGCCGAGGATGGCGGGCGACTGCGCGCTGAGCTCGGCCATGGGGGTGCGCGGGGCGGGTGTGCGCGGGGCGGCGGGCGGCTGGGCCATCAGGGCCGACAGGTGCTTGAAGGGCCGGGTGGTGTAGGGAGGAGGCGGCGAGGACGCATTGGCGCGGGTGGCGGGCAGGTTCCGCGCGCGCCGCCTCCGGACCGTGCAGATGACCATGATGAAGCCGACAGTCAATGCGCAGGCTGTTTGGAGCTTGTTAGTCTGGGATCCGTAGGAGACAAATGGTGTGATATTGCAAGAGAAGAAAACATACCAAGAGCAGCAAACACGATCCCAATGGCGTTGCCGACGTTGTCACTCGCCGGCGAGGCAGCCTTGCCGGGCGCCGAGGTGAAGATGACCGGGGGAGGCGTTGACAGTGTTTGCACGGGCGGGTAGGGCATGTCGTACGGGACGCCGGAGCCCGACGGCGCCATCAGGAGCGTCGACGGGCTCGCGAGGGGCGCGCCCGCGCTCGTGGTCACGGCTCCGAGGCTGGACGATGCCGGGTCCGGGCGCACGAGCGTGGCGAGAGTCGTGGGCACCGGGGCGTTCGTGGCGGCCTCGAAGACGGGCGTGGGCGAGGCGGTCATGATGGGAGCCGGCCTCCTCTTGGGAGGCTCGTTGCTCTGCTCGGTTTGCCTCTTCAGGTTCCTGAGCTCCACGCCGGACCCACGCTTTGCTAGTGCCACCATCTTGAAATGTGTGTTGCTGTGCTGTTGTGTGTTCGTACAGAGCCGGGTTTGTCGGCTGAAGGAAGGTCGGTTGGTGGGTATTCGATCCGCGAATATGAAAATACAGAAAAAACTTTTAAGGACTAGAGACTAAGGTCGACGATAATGGAAGAGCGCGCGGCGCAGGTCGAAGGACGAATAGGTAGTATGGTGGTGGTATCAAACAGCAGCCTGCTGCACGCCAACGTCGAATGAAATCGCCAAGAGGTAACGGCGAGGAAAGTTGAGAAAAGAAAGAAAACGCAGAGGGGTATCTTGATAAAGAAGGCTGAATGGGAAGAACAGCCAGGAACAGTCACCAGCACGAGTCGGCCGTGGGGTATTTACACTCTCTCGCCGGCCATCGGGCCCGCGGCGGGCGAGGCATGCACTCAAACCCCCGGTCCACACCGTCCATCTCCAAGGTTGGGCGCGCATCGACATAGAGGCATGGGTGTTCCTGGTAGGGCGATGACGGCCCTGCTCGTTTGCTTTGCGTCGCGCCTGTTTGAGTGGGAGCCGCGCGTGTACGTCGTACGTACGGATACGAGAGCCCCCCATGTGGGCGTCCGACAACCCTTCTTTGGAAGAAAACCGTCGAGATCGCAGGCGCGCGTGGGCTGCTGTCGAAACCCCTGGCACCACCTGCCGTGGCACCTGGGCGTCAGTGCGCTTGTTGTTTCTGGCGGGAGAATGACACGGGGGAGGATCAACTGTCGCCAGGGGTGGTCGCCCAGTAAGCTGCACGACATTTAGTGGAGAGGGAAACAAACACTCCACTATGTGTTTCCTGTTTGGGGAATTCTACGGAGTGTTTTTTTCTGTTTGCTCGCTTGATCGCTTGCTTGCATCTGACAGCCGCGGGGTTTCCCTGCCAGGCGTGCCTAGGCATCAATGGGGTTTATGGGGATTTTGAGGATATGCAGGCAAATGCACATCCAACATCACGCACCTCTGTATCTGCCACAAACAGCGTCTACAAACAAGTGATCCTCCTTTTTCCTTTTCTCTTTTTTTCCCAGACCTAGCCGGCGTTTAGAAGCAAGTCACAAGCGCGAGAGCCCCAAATCCCCAACTGCCCACGCGCGCGTCGCTTTCGTCGCTTTCCATACCACCAGCGCTCGCCCACACAGACCCCGCGACTCGGGCCCAAAAGAGCAATCCGCAATCAACAGCGCCATTTTACCCCACCACCGTGCGCACAGTGGACGCCCGCCATATTGCGTCCCCAACGCTGATGGCAGTGCGCAAAACTCTAACTCCCACACGTTACAGGCCTCGTTGCTTCGTTTCCTCGTCAACTACCACCTCACCTGGGCCGTCTGCCCACCAACAGACCCCCATCTCTTCTCCCAAACGGGATGTGGGCATGCAGTTTCGGGAAGGATGACGATTACCATCCCTGCCTGTCAAAAAGTTTACGATGGGGTTAGGCTCGGGCTTGGATCCGGGGTCGGCGCATGTGTTCTCTACCCTGACGTGATCCCCGTTCGTTTCCTTTTCCCCAATGTCGTTCGTCTAGACGCGAGCGCCCCAGCTGTGCCGAGCTTTGCACAACTGTACGTCAACCCCCCGGCCCATGCGCTTGCTTCGCCACCAGCAATTAGCTTCATCCCATGTGTTCGTGGCTTGTACCTGGTTTGCCGTTAGACGAAGGCGGCCCGTGGGAGGTTATCTCGTCAACGAGATAGGGCGATCTGGGTGGCAAATTTCGGGCTGGGTCGCAGCCCAACGAAAGCCTCCTCTCTCTCCCCTCGTGCTCCCTCACCGCCATGCCCACTCTCGACGCCCTCGTCGTCGTCCACTTTCCCCCTCGGTGGGGAGAGGACCAGCGCAGAAAGCGAAAAACACGTGGGAACTGGTTGATTCGAGGGGCTTCGACTACTATTTTCGGGAGCCTCGGCAATGCCAAGTCGAAACAAGTTCTCTTCCCCAGACCTAGCTGGGTAGCTTGGTAGTTCAGAAGAGGCCGCGAACCAGCGACCCGAAGAGACCCAACACCCCTGATTGGCACCCAACACGACGCAGGTACGTAGCAGTCGTGCCTGTATGTAGGTAGTGCCTGAGCACACGTCGATGACTGGGTGTCTGGCGTTTCCTGCCAAGAATGGGCGCATTGTTTCTCGTTGCGTACCTGAATGCGATCGCAATCCCACCTCTGCCCTGTCCCGCAATCCCAGCCTGGGCGGGCGTGATCCCTGTCCCTTCAAGTCCCGAGTCAAGCTTAATGTGTATGCGCAAAAGTCAATCCCCATTTAGACTTTTTCTTTCTCTACCATTTTCCTGTCATTTTTTCCTTCTTGGGCCACGCACAGACGACGGCGAGCACACCAGAGTAGCACGGGCGCAACGTTGGGGTTGTGGATAGTGTCATTGCGCCAAGAGTCAGTCACCTGATATGCCTGGGCGCTTTTGCGCAGACCGCGGTTTTCTTTTTCACGTGGCAATGCGGACTGACGTGCACAAAAATCACGGTCATTGAGGCGCCCTCGTGCGGTCATGGAGGGTGAAATGCCCGTCGCCGTGAGCAGAGAGGCTTCGTGGTTTTTAGGCGCGTGAGTGCTGCGTGCGAACGAGGACTGCCTGTTCGTGCGAGCAGTTACCTCCACGTCAAGCAAGGACGGCATCTGGAGCCGGTGATGCCAGTGCACCGCCGACCAACTCATCCTCGCGGCACCGACCCCCAGGCTCGTCGACGAGAAATTGTGCACATTCTCCAACAGGCGCCAAGCGCTCGAGCCTCCTGTCTACTTCGTGACAAACTTTCGTTTCCTGCATCGTCTTAACAGCAGGTTCCTCACTTAGTGGTCAGGTACCATCGACCACCCCACGCAGCATCAAGGAGCTGCTCTGTCACGGGCAAGCGAGATGATGGGGATTAAACAGAAATAAGCATTCTCCTCTTCGTCAAAGCGTTTTCGATGGAAAGTTCATCGTCGTCGTCGAAGATTCTGAAACCTCGACTGCGCGCGGGCACGAGGCCGAGTGAGATGTTTCAAGGCGTCGTGATGGGCCTGGCTTCAGGGACGGCGCGACCTGTGGGATCTTTCCCCAAGGGGATATTCGCAGTCGAGCCCGTTCCCGGTTCGTCCGGTAGATGGGATGCCCACTTAAGCTTGATACGGGCTCGGGTTCCTCGGACATTTTCCGTCCCAACTGCTGCTGACACGGGATAATCCGTCACATGGCATTGTGCCGGGGGATTTGTGATTGATCCTTGGGTTTGTGCAAGGGCCCCAGCTAGCGCATACCCGTAGTGCATCCGTCACCTTTGCGGCATCCCGCTGTTCGGATCATCGGATCATCGGGGTGAAGTTCAAAAAAGAGGCATTAGACCGCTTGCCAGTATTACCTCTGTTATTTTGCCCAGCGACTGCACAGTCGGGCGACTTCCCTATTCTGGAGTCTGGCCGTTTTCACCACCGGAAAAAAGGTTGCTAGCCGCGGGGTGGCGAGGTGCGGCCCGGGAAACCTTATCTTTGTTCGGGCAAGCCCAGCTTCGGACAGTGTGCTGTATTGGGACAGACCTCCATGCAAGCCCGGCCCAACAGCTTGCATTCGCTTTCAAGTACAAATGCAGCCCCGCGTCAAGAACCAAGCGCATCAAATTTATTTTTCTGCTTTTTTCTTTTCCTTCTCGATCTGCATAGTACACCCATAGACCCATCCGTCGACTTTCCGTTCTCACTTGAGAGGATTGGTGTTCAAGGTAATGTGATCCATGGTATGGTCCCGATCTACTTATGCGATCGGACATACGATGCATAGGATGAACACGCAGGGAGCCGCTTCAAACGCGGTGTTATGAGATCTCACAGCTTTATGAGATATTTAGAAATCCAAACGTGCGTATATCGAATTTCAAAACGTCACCAGTCCTTACATTTCTGCTTTCTCCTTCCCTTCCCGTCATCCCCTACCGTCTCCTGCCCCTCCATACCCCCAAGCCCTGTTCTTGGACGCAAATGTGGTTGTTTCGAGATACGCAACTAGCCTGCTAATTCGCTCCCAGAGATAGCTTTTCATCGCTGTGGAAAACACCAGAACCGTTTATGTGTCCAAGCTATATCTCGTGGACAACGCCCTTTTACACACTTTCTCGACCAAAAACGAAATGGCTGCAAGCTGCCTTGCAGCTCCATGCAGAAATATTGGAAAGTCCCAGTGAATCGAGGATGACCAGCTTATGGTTTCTATTCTAGCCTGACTCCTTCTCCTGCTTGACTCTATTCTATGGTAGATCTCACGTGCAAAAACCCGTGCCTTTTCCTGGCCCGTGTCCAAGCACCTGTCTTCTGGGGGTCTCCACCTGCTTTGTGGCAGCACCCGGAATCGTGCCATGATCGGCTCTAACCAATTCGCCCGGGAAAACAAGCTTAGGTGCCTAACCGCATCCAGACCCCGACATCATAACGGCCACGTCGAAAAATGGTCGGTAGACACTAGTCTTGCAAGACGTGCGGCTCCTGTGTGGCTCGTCCGCGGTGCATTGGTCAGGCCCCTCGGAGCCCTGCTGGCCGATTGGTCAGACCTTTGCGGCCTCACTCTCTTTTTGGCGCGTATGCAATGCGGGAGGCCGGCCGGGTCCACGGCCAACGGTGCAATGACTGGTAGAGGGCCTGGGTCGGTTACTGACCAGGCTCCTCCAGGCACCCACCCGTTGGGACGTGTAAAGCTGCCCGCCCTTTGGCCTGCAATTCTTCCCAAGTCGATCCGCTTCTACCATAATCCCTAGGCCATAAATATTGGCTCTCGCAAACGGCCACCTCCCTGCGACAGTCCCTTCGTTTATCGCGCCCATTCTGTGCATCTCGTGCGACAAACCCGACTTCCATCGCTCACAAAGCCAAGCTCAGGCCCCCACGGCCCACCATCGCAGAGTCTACCCCACAGCGGCTTAAACTGGACCCCAGCCCACCTCGCCCATCACCCTCTCACTCTCCCGCTCGTTTCGACGACCCAAGACAGGCTTCCAGATTGGCGACGCGACCCATCCTCGGCAATCACCTCGAGACCGCCAACTGCCAGTGAAATGGAAGTTATCAAGGCCATCGCCGCCTGCTTCGGCAGCACCGATCCCGAGGATGCCCGCCCCCAGGCGAGCGAGAAGACCCAAGCCCGAGCGCTAGGCGGTGCTCGCTCCGCGCAAGAGATCTCTGCCGAAGTGATCGAGATCCTTCGCACCGCCGAGAAGAACGGCCCGGCACTGCAGCGTCGGATCCAGGATGCCGTCGGCGAGCAGGGCTGGACGGAGAACATTGCCCGCGCCATCGTCGCCGGCCTCGAGTCCGTCATCAAGGAGGGACGAGAGAAGTTGGGACCGCCTCTGGCCGAGGCCATCGACAAGGCTGAGGAGGCTGCTAAGGCCGTTTTCACCTTTTCCAAGGAGCATCCCTACCTCGTCGCCGGCTTCGTTACCATCGTCGCCGTCGGCGTGCTTGTCCTCGTGGCACCGTGGGCGGTGGAGGCGCTTGGTTTTGGCGAGTTGGGACCTATCGCCGGTGAGTTTTTCTGTTAGGCTTTTGCTTTTCGGATGTGCATGGGCTGACGGATCTGCAGACACATTCGCGTCTTGGTGGCAATCTACGTATGCCGGATTCGTTCCCAAAGGCTCTTTGTTCAGCTTTTTCCAGCGGCTGGGCATGATCTGGGGCCGAGCTTGAAGGGATAGTAGCACTTCGACATCATAACCCAACGATGTCTCGGCAGCCCAAACCCCCAATACCGGACCACTGTCGCGGCACCATCAGGCTTTTGAGTAACATATATCCATCGTCTGTTGGCATGCCCCACCGCCATTTATACCTCGGTTTGCCCTCACATCCCCATCACTCTCCTAAAGGAAGCTCAGAATAATATTATGGGCAAACTTGAGCTTCTTTGTACTATGGCTCGGAATCCTTGGAGGTTGGCAGGTGAAAGGGACGCCAGGGCTCAGGGCTAGAGAATAACTTGGGATGGCTTCGTAGATTCCAACACAGTCTGCTCGTTGATTTCTACCTAGGTGACCTACATGATGAAACTCTGCAATTGCATTTCATCCTTCTTGAAGCTTCCTTCGATTTCCCCAGACTGCCAAATCGATCGGTATCCAGGCAAACAAACCACCTTGAGATCGAGGCCCTTTGTCTTCCGCAGTCAGGATGACGACTGCCCCAGAGATATCCCCATCCTGTGGTCCTAAGCGGAGCAGCCGCTGATACTTTCCCACGGGAAGTCATCCGCCCCGAACTTTATGTCGATCGTGTCTTCCGATGGACTCTTGATCATCAAAGGCACATCGGCGCCATAACGTGGAGCACGGAATCGTCCTTGCCCAGTCATGATGCTGATGGCACCGGCATCGAAACTCCAGAGCTGAAGATTCTCGGAGCCACAAACAAACCGTGCGTTTCTGAAGCTGGAGATCTTGCTACTAAAAGCTTTGGTAGTGTAGGAGGCCTCTCTGAAGCGGCATCGAATGTGGCCTGAAGGTGTGTCAATGCGGGCTCAAAGCAGGGGTAATTAATCAAGGCAGGTTGCGTATGGGCTCGAGCATATCTGATGCCCCTGGCCTTTCCCAGGGCATTTACAATTGACATACCGTGTATGGCCCAGCCCCCGTCCTCGAGTGGCTTCGATGAGGCCTTATCGAAGTAGAATGTGGTTGATATGAGTCGCCGAACGACGCGCTCAATCGCCCCACCGAGGCTTTCTTGGTTCGGATTTTGCAGAGAGCCCCCTTGCAGGGCAGAAGCATCGTCGGCGTCAGGCAGCGGGGACAGTTCATGACATAGCCGAATGTATCGATCCGGTTCCTGCTGTGATCTTTCCCCAAATGCCTCGCTCCACATGGCCTCTGTGCCAGCGCAACCTTTCGAGCTGGCTGAGGTTGCCGAAGTCTGGCGGCCACAGCCCACAGAAACAAGAATATCCGGTTGGCCGCTCGGCATGTGCGGCCAGAGAGATTGCCCCTCCAGGAGAGTCGCCTCAGCTGGACAGGCGAAGTCCTGAGCGCCGCCGATGTATGCAGAGTGGTCTGAACCCACATAATAGGGACCGAAGAAAGGTTCGAAAGAGGCAGTCGACGCTGCCGCTGCGATGACAGAGGAACAGCTGTCATATTTGTGCATTGTTGGTTTCTTCTGTGGTTTCTTAGGATCTTGACTTTGACCCTGATTGGTATCGGCAGCTTGTCGGCGGTAGTTTGTCAGGAGCACTCCCCCCGACCCCTTCCTAGTCGAGGTCACAAAGATTCGCATCGGGCCGCTTCCGTTGTCGGTCTTCTGTGACTAGAACTCGCGTTAACTGGCAAAACAAACTGGAATCAGAGGCTATGGGTAATTAATCTTACCAGGTACTCGGTCATTGGTTGGTTCGAAATCTCATGTCCGAAGGCCTTGTAAATCTCCTCGTCGAGGCTATAGCGAGAGTAAGGAGGCTTCTGATACCTGAATAAGAAGCGGCCGATGTCCAACAGAATTCCTTTCACGAAGACTCTGGGAACCGCTCTGTTGAACTCTCTGATGGCCTCGGAAACGTGCCATCCGCGGATTCCCAGTCCAAGAGCGTTGATTCCGCCAATACCAGTTCCCCCGACTAGGTCAAAGCAGCTCCGTACAGAAATCTCCTTCCCGAGAAGGTCTTGAATGGCGGCAAGAGCTTTGAGTTGCAAGATGCCCCTGACTCCCCCCTCGTCGAGGCTGAGGAGCCTTCGCCCGACGGTCTTGGGGAGGTTGAGGAACTGAAGAGGCGGGCTAAGCTGCTTGCCTCCCCCGGGGTGCTGATCGCAGAATTCGACAATGAACACCCTCTCGTCTTCTCCGCTCATCCTACCAATTTCAACTGCGCAGGATGGGCACACCCAGTGGCCGCAAGAGAGTCTCTCAGTGGCGCAGCATCGCATGCACCAGACGCAACTGGAGATGTTCTGAAGGTTCACACTTGGCACCAGATCGTGCAAGTCCCTGATTGCTTTCCTATGAGCACTCCACGGGTCGGGCGGCTCTACGGCTTCGAGTTTGGCTATCTCGCGCGCTAGAGCGTAGCCCCATAGACCTCGAAACGTGTTCTCGAAGGATTGATCGAACGGGCCAGATCCAAAGCGGACACCATTCGCATCCTGATGCGAGCTCTTGGTGCCTTCATGGCCATGTGCTTGCTTGACGTTGACGCATACTCTTTCCCCGCCACGAGGGTCAGTCAGCGTGTAACCGCACGGCAAGGACCAGTCGACAAACTTGTGGAGGGTTGTCTGAGCAGCCTTCTCGTAGGAGCCGTCCCGTACCTCCTGGTGGGCAGGTGGGCGTTCGGATGCGTCGCTCGCGAAGATCTGGGAGAGGGGGAGCTTGATCGGAAACTGACGTCGATGATTGTCCATGGCAATTGTTGAGCAAATGGTCGGGACCGCGGCGTCCAGGAGTGTTTCGGCCAGAGATGTGCGGCTTGTCCCCTGGTTTCCGTGTTTCAAGGCTTTGAACGTTGCCCGTAAGAGCTCGAAGAAATTGCCCGAAAGCTCGACAGGAGAGGGGTTGACCCTGAACAACGTTTCTATAAAGTCGAACGACGCCGTCGACTTTGAAAAATGATCGAATGCGAGCCGGTATAGATGATGCTGCTGGTCTGAGGAGAGGAGCATGTTGGTGTCCTTTTTGGTACTGATTGCATTCTCCGTCAAGGAGCCGACCATCGCATAAAATTGCTCGAATTGTGTCTTCAGTCGTGATAGATTCCTGGCATCCGGAAGTCGAAGGAATTTCACCGCTGCGTAGGAATTCTCGAGGATGTCCTTGATGCTCCCGTGTGGCAGTTTGTAGCTGGCCAGCTCTTCCTTGCGGTTCCTTATCGACCCTTTGTCTTGCATCAGGTATGCATTCTCTTCGAGAATCTGGGCCATCGCTTCGTCGGAGCCCCATTCTTTGGTCCTCTCTGGGTTGCACTGGTTGATCAAGATGATGAGTGATGGAAGGGAAGTCCTGTTGGTGGAAGACATCTCCGCGTTCCGAGACCACTCGACGACCTTCTCCAGGATCTTGCCCATAGTCCTAGCGTTTGTTTCGGCCACGACGTACACGACAACATCAGAGATGCTGTAGACGAGCCTTGGGAAGAGCTTTTCTGTGGCCGTGGCGCGGCTGGGATCTGAACCGAGCGAGGTGATGCTGCGCCTTACGAACCTCATCGCGGAGTCAAATGTTTTCGTCATCCATTCCACGAGCTGCGCGGGGCTCTGTCGTACGTCATGCGGCGCCATTCCTTCGAGGTTTTGTATGAACCTAGCCTGACTGGCTGCAGCGGTCGAGTGATTCGCGGCCCCGAAGCCTTCACAGTCTGCATAAAGCAGGGGGCTTTCCGGGTTTCTCTTCGCCTCGATTGGGTCGTGGTAGAGGTGGATACCCGACGACGTCGGTATGAAAACCCCGCCTTCTCCGGCGACAGGGACCAAGATGTCACGTAGGTCTTCGGCGGTAATTGTCGAGTCCCACAAGTGACCTAGGAGCACCTGTATCACTGAACTCTTCCCAGCGCCCGTGTCGCCGACGAAGGATACCAGGCGAGGATAGTACTTCATGTCTTTATCCACGGCTTGCTGTTGGACTTTCTTCCGGTGTTCTTCCATGAGATCTTGGAATCTCGGGCGCTCGTTGAACGAGAGTCCGCTGCCATTTGTGCTGGCAACCGAGAGCCAGAGGGTCTCCAGGTCGGGTTCATGCGGGTCATGCCGGTCGCCTCTCTGGGTTTGCTCATTGCTCGGAGTGGTGGGGGTAGCATCTGGACAGAATACACGGTGGAGCCGTTGGCTTCATGTTGACAAGGAGTCAGACGCTGCACTTCCTCATATCATCGTTGGTTTTTATGGATAGCCTGAGCACTTACAAAACAGGGGTGAGATCTTCCATCGGTGACCCCTGGATCGGCACCCGCTCATGCTCAGGGGGCCGTTTGGTATGCGGCCTTGGGAATGCCCAGCATTCGTCACAAAAGTCACGACCACAATTGCGACAGTGTGAGGTCGCTGGTTGCTTCTCTCCTTCGCTGCAATCGGCGCAAAGGCGCGGCCGGTTCGAGGATGATGTCTGCGTTCCACAAATCCCGCAACCGGCGGTCTCGTCGAGATAAGGTTCGAGGGCCGACATTTCTGAGAGGGAGCGGAGGGTAGGGCGGGTAGGGCGGGTAGGGTGGTGTGTAGGGACGGTTGAGAACTAGGATGTGCAAAAATACAATAGAATAACAAGTACCATGCCTGGATGTGGGCGGAAAAGGTCAGAAGGCGACAGAAGCCCCGTAGGCGTGCTGTTTGCGCCAGTACGGTGGTTCGTTCAAGGGAAAGCCTTGGTCGGATTTCTCGAGCTTGAGTGAATAGGATGCGAGTGAGGGCAGTGGGAAGAGGGATGGAGTGGAAAGAGGGATGGAGTGGAAAGAGGGATGGAGTGGAAAGAGGGATGGAGTGGAAAGAGGGATGGAGTGGAAAGAGGGATGGAGTGGAAAGAGGGATAGACAAGAACGGTGGGAGCAAAGACCGCAACGGGGGAGGGGGGGAGGGGAGGCTCGCATCTCGTCAGGCTTCGGAAATGCATTTGACGATGCCCAACGTGGTCCGGAAAAAACAAACCGGTGACAGCGCCGAGGAAAGCAGCCGAATCAATGATTGGTGACACAACATCCACGTTGAAGTGTGTGCTGCAAGCCTTACAGTCTTGCCTCGAGCCATGTTACCCTGCACGTAGGTAGAAGTGGTTACAGCGGGTCCTGGAGGGCAATAGGGGATGCCAGAAACAACCGAATCATAAAAGAGAATCACGACTCGACCTTCCACAAGACTAACACTAGGTAGCTAGGTACACACCCCAGCGACGAACAATCCAACCTTTATGCTCAAACAACCACCAGATGATCGGCAGGCCTAAACACCAGCTCCTCAAGACACCCCATCAGCTCATCCAAAAGCTGCGCCGCCTCCTCGCGCCAAGCCTCAAACGTGACAATCTCCATCGTCAACTTCCTCCCCCCATCAGCCACAAACGCCTGCACCTTCCACTCCCGCAGCGGCTCCTGGTGTGGGTAGATGGTTTCTGTCCTGGCGCCCAGCCCTTCCCCTCCAAACCCAAGATCCTCGACGTGCTCCACGTCCTGGTGCACGACCGTGTCGAACCAATCCGCCTCACCCGCCGGCCACGACGTCGCCGCCACCGCCGCAATCTCGCTCAGCGCCATCCCCTCGTGCGCCGAACTAGCCGCGTGCTGCGCCTGCACGAGCTCCAGCAGCGCGGCTCCGGTCGGCGTCGCGTCGCGCGAGAACCGCACCCGGAAGGGCACGTACTGCCAGCAGGGGCCCGCCACTAGGTCTGCATGGGGAAATCCGTCGCCGCTGCGGCCCGAGACGACCTCGCCGAAGAGGACGTCGTGCTGCTTGGTCCGGCGCGCGAGGCAGAGAGCCCACGCCGCGGTCGGGAACGTCGCGAGCGTAATGCCCGGCGAGGTGGTCGCCGCCATCGAGATGTTGGCCGTGCGCTCCACCGCGAAGTGGGCACGTCCCGACTCGGGCGCGTCGGCTCGCCCCGGGCGCAGGACGGTCGGGGGTGGAGAGCCGGCGAGGAGGTCGGTCCAGTAGCTGACGCTGCCTGGGTTGGCTACACGCAGAGTGTGGTGCACGAAGCTCGAGAAAGGCACCAACGAGTTGGCCGCGTCTGCTTCGTCATCCTTGTACAGCGCGGCGAGCTGCCGGAGGAGCAGAGGCAGGCAGATCTCGTCGTACTGCGCGTGCGAGACGCGCATCACCAATGCCCCGCGCGAGGTGACATCAGACCCTGTCTCGACGAGGAAGAACTTGACGAAAGCGGACCCTTCGGGAATATTTCCCTCAATATCACCATTACAGAGCTCGTGGACAAACGCTTTGACGTCAGACCCGTCTTGAGGAAGAACATGCTCTTCGACCTCGGCAACGAGGTTCTCTAGGACCACGCCGTAGCAAGCTCCCTGCTCGCCACTGACGAAGACGGTGCGCAGGATCTCGTTGCGACGGACCAGCTCCTGGCAGCTTCGGACCAGGCGGGCCTTGTCCAGCCCTGTGTTGTCGTCGAAGTACAGAGCCTCATACCGAATGGAGAAGCGCGGCGTGTCGGTGCTGCCTTTAACCGCAATCGCCTGCAGTGGGCGCGTCGGAAGCACGTCGTCGATCTTCCAGTGTTTGTTCGCAAGGCGAGGTTGGATCTGCCGCTCGAGAAATTCGCTGACATTGGGTACTTCTAGGAGAGAGAAGGGGATAGGCGCTGTGTTTGCGGCTCCTGCGCCTCTTGCCGGGCCGTGATCCGAGACTGCGGATGTTGGCAGCTCTTCAGCGCTCTCGGCCATGGCCGCGAGGGTCTTGGTCTTGAAGATTTGGGCCACCGTGAGTTTGAGACCTGCCGGACGGGCTTCTGACACCAGCTTCATTGCCCCAATTGAGTCGCCGCCGAGGCGGAAGAAGTTGTCCTCGCGCGTGATGCTCGCCGCATCCATGTGCAGGATGCGGGCCCACAGCTCACGGATGCTGGCTTCCCTCGAGGAAAGAGTCGTCAATATGGTCCTGCTGGACTGTCCCTCAATGTCCTTGACGTCGTCTTGCTTCCCCTTGGCGGACGGAGTCCTGTCCTCTTTGCGAGCGAGAACAACCAACTTGCCTTCGCCATCGTATCGGGCAAGCTGCCCCGTAGCGTGCAAGTACACCGGCCTCTCGGGCTGCTTCGATATGATTTTGGTATACCAATCCGGAATTTGGACTGATGGCAGGCTCGGCTGAGGAGAACCGTCGACCAGGATCTCGCCCACCGCACCAAGAGGGACAAGACGTTGGCTGTCCTGCGGGTCGACCAGCCAAATGTGCTCCGACTTGTTGAAATCTAAGCCGTCCGCGTTGCTCTTGCTTAACCTCACGAGCTCGTCGAACTCATCGTCGACGTTGCCGAAGCCGGCAGACATCAAGACCTCCGTAATGTTCATGCCATTCTCAAGTCCACGGCATAGCTCTGCGGTGCAGCGATCCAGCCGTTCTAGGACACGCTCCATCGTGTTCTTGTCCACGGTGTTCGAGTCGAAGCTAGCCATGACAAGGAACCCATCAGCGGCGAGCGAGCAGACCAGCATGAGAGCGTACGTGTTGAACTTGAGCGCCTCACGCGCCGCCTCGGCGTCGTTTGCTGGCACCAGCCTGTCGGCGGGGTACTGCGAGGATCCAGGTGTAGAGTCTCCCTCCCCGGCGGCTGGGTGCAGCACCATACCCACCCGCAGCTCGCAAGCCTCGAGCGCGTCCGGACTGACCCTCCGGATGTGCTGCAGGCCCGTGTGCTCGTGCTCCATCTGTCGTACCCCTTCGTCCTGGATCGCGGCGAGGTACTCGGCGGCAGTAGCGTGCTTGTTGACACGCACGCGGACGGGCACCGTGGTGATCATGGGGCCCTCAATGAGGTCGGCGCCAGCGACGGGCGCGTTGCGTCCGGTAAGTGTCTCCCCGAAGACAACGTCGTCTGCGCCCCCGGCGTACTGGGAGGCCACAAGGGCCCAGGCACCGCGGACAATGGTCGCCGTGGTGATTGCTGCGGTTGAGGATGCCATGGATGAGTGGGAAGTGTCGCGCGCCGGGGCGGGGATATGAAGTTCCAGGAGGGAGTCCGCCTGCGTCGTGTAGCCCTCGTGGGGTAGGGGCGGGAATTGCAGCCCCGTTGCGCCGTCCAACCGCTGGCGCCAGTACGCCTCGCACGCCTCCTTGTCGATGCCGGCAAGGAATTTGATGAAGTGCTTGAACTCGGCGGGCCGTTCCGTCTGCTTGCCATCATACGCGCGGTTGACCCTGTCAATGACCAGGGGCATCGACCAGCCGTCGTACAGGGCATGATGCATGGTAAGGATAAAGCCAACCCCACCATCGCCGTGACGCACCAGCCCGTAGCGGGCGAGTGGCTTGCCTAGGCCCATCTGCTCGCCGCGATCCGCATCCAGGTACGCCTCGACCGTCTTGCCAGAGCGCCACCGGATTGAGGGCTCGCCAACAACGACTTGCTGCAGACCGTGGCCAGGCACCTGCACGATACGGGTGCGCAGGATTGCGCAACCACGGGACGCGGCCTCGAACGCGTCTTGCAGGCGCTGGACCTCTGCAGCATTATTGAGCTGCAGGACGCGCTGGGCGACGTATGAGTCTTGGAACTTGGCCGAAAGCGCCATGAGGCCCTCTTGGAGTGGTGTGCAAGGGTAGATGTCCTCTATCGTGGACTCGTCGATACCCTCACAGAGAGCCGCCACCTCCCTGCGTGCAGCCTCTGGGGCCCAATTTGGTGCGAGTAGTGAGAATGGGGGAATCTCGACAGCGCTAGACGTGGTGGACTCTTTGTCAATAACCGCGATGGCCGCCATAGCCTTGAGGGTGTGATGGTTAAAGACGTCGGCAACGGTGAGGACGATCCCCTCCGCCCTCGCAGCAGACACCAACTTCATCGCCCGGAGGGAGTCTCCTCCAACACCGAAGAAGCTATCCTCTAGACCGATCTCTAGAGCTGTGTTTAGGATCCTCCTCCATAAATCCTGAAGCGCCTTCTCCATTTCTGTTGTGGGCTTTGTAGACACCCCATACACAAGCCGCAGCTTCACGATTTCCTCTCGAGACATGGCGTTTCCAAGTGCCCGAAGCTTCTTCCGATCAGTCTTTGCCGATGGCAGCGTTGGCATGTCTCTCAGCGGTATGTACGCCGTGGGCACCATGTATCGGGGAAGCTCCTCGCCGAGTAGCTTGTCCATGTCGGCCAGGATCGTAGCCAGCTCCGTAGAGAACTTGACCATCTCATCTGGCGGACTCTTCTTGGCTATCCCATTGAGCTTAGAAGGGGTCGACAGGGGTGGTTCGCTAACAAAAGCGACAAGTGTTGGGTCCGCTCCGGAGGGCTTGATGACCTCAGCGGCGACCTTGACGCCATGGGGGAGCTTGCCCCTGAGGTGGTGCTCGATTTCAGATAGTTCGACCCGCTGGCCTCGAAGTTTTACCTGCTGGTCCTTCCGGCCGACGAACACAATGAAGCCGTTCGGGTCGTATTTAACAAGATCGCCCGTTTTATATAGTAGCCCCTTGCGGCCTCGCGCTTTTCCTGGGTGGCCCTTGACAAGCCACGTAGGGTCGCGGATGAAGACTTCAGCAGTCTTGTCTGGTTCTCCGAGATAACCTAGCCCAACAACAGGGCCCTCAACGAGCAGCTCCCCGACGGATCCCACCGGCATCAGCCTGTCGTGGTCTTCCGGGTCCACGATCCATGTCGTGGCGCCCTTGCCCTTGCCGATCGTCGTGTTCTCCGCACACACCTCGTCGTTAATGGTGCAGCCGACGGTGCACTCGCTAGGCCCGTACGCAATAATGACCTTGGTCAGCTTGCTCCAGGCCGCGGCGTCGCCGGCGCTGACCGCCTCGCCGCCCAGACCGAGAACGTCCAGGGCGCGCATGACGCGCTCTGGGTCTGATAACACGCGGGCGACGCTGGGCGTCATGTGGGCCATGTTTGCACCACTGGCCAGGATGGCGGCGCCGAGGTCGTCGACGCGCCCGGCCTCGCTGGGGACGCAGACAATGCCGCCGACCATGAGCGTGCACAGCATGCAGTCAATGCTGACGTCGAAGGCGTAGCTCGCAAACTCGAAGACGCGGCTGAAGCTCCTGTAGCCGACGGATTCGGCGCGCGGGATGGCACCGGAGACGAAGTTGGCGTGGCTGCACACGACACCTTTGGGCGTACCGGTGCTGCCCGACGTGAATATCACGTACATGGGGCTCGAGGGCGGCACTACCGGTAAAAAGGCTGCCGAGGCGCCGACGCCCCAGCCCGCGTGCCCGAGCAGCGTGGCATCGGAGGCGACGAGTACCTTGGCGGGCTTACCGCCATCGTCCTTGTTGGCATCTTGAGCTATGCGCTTCGCGAGGCTGACTTGCGGCTCAGAGGACACAACGGCGCGGGCGCGGGTCTGCGCCACGATGTTCCGCAGTCGGGCTTCGGGCTGGGACGGGTCGGTGAGCGCAAAGGCGGCGCCGGCCTTGAGCACGCCGAGCAAGGCGGGCGTGGTCCAACGCGACTTCTCAAACACCAGGACGACGATGTCGCCGACGCGAACTCCGGCGGACGAGCGCAGCTGGCGGGCGAAAATGGTACTGAGCGCATCGACCTCGCGGTAGGTGAAGGTGCCATCCCAAGCTTCCACGGCGACCTTGTCCGGGGTCACAACGCACCGGTCTGAGACGAGGTCGTGGATGCAGCGGTTGATGGTGGGCGGGACAGTCTCGTTCCACATCCAGATCTGGTCTAGATCCTCCGTTGAAGGACCGATCAAGTCCCACACAGTCTTGGGTGACGACTGATGGGCTTTGGAGTCGCCCACGGATATCCTTGACTGTTCCAGTATGGCCGCCAGATACGCCCTGAAGACATGCAGGCCATGTTCTGCGCGGGTCTCGGTCATGTAACTGGTCTGCCATTGTATGTCTATGCGCAGCTCGTCGTCAACCGCGGTTAGTTGCAGACATACCTTCCACTGTGGGCAAGATAGTTAGAGAGCGTCTGGTCAGCCAAAGTCTTTTGAAAGGAGTGGTAGGGATGGGGTGACCCCCTAGGGAGGTACTGACATTTGGTTGCACCTCGGACTCCTCCCCTTTGCGGTGCTGTGCCACGTGCTCGGATGCAGACGCATCGGCAAAGTATAGTGAGGTACCTATACCGACTTCCGTCCCTAGCTGATCATTTGACTGCTTCAGGGGCTTTTCCAGAGATTTGGCTACCTCATTGCAAGCATTTGCAACGAGATGGTCGACAGCCAGTGGTGGTTTTGGGATGGCAACCTGGAAGGTTGGGGTCGATGCAGCAGAGAGCTGGAGCGGTGCAGGCTGAGTGGGCCGTCGACCTATCGCAATGGCATCGACGGCATCTTCCTCGCCCGATCTAGCGATAAGAAGCCGCCACGCAAGAAGTGCCGCGCTGAGGGGTATGCGAGAGGGGGCACTGTCCAATAGGAGGCCGCCCGCTTGTCGCATATCGAAAGATATTGACTTCCAAGACATGGCGGCAGGAACGTCCGAACGATCGGCAGGAGAGGGCGTGCAGTCCCGACCTCCCGGGGTCTGAAGCCCATTGGATGGCGTCCCCAGTCTTGCGGAGGATAACTGCATGATGTTGTGCGTTTATGCAGATGCAAGATTCTGCGGTCTCCCAACGAATGTTTGCGAAAGTCGGGTATGTCCCGCGCCGGTCGCGGCAGGAAAGTGTCAAGGTGGGACAGATCGTTCGAGAATCTTGTCAGATGTGGTACTGCGGTGGGATTCTAGATTGACGGCAGTCCCCTCAAACCGATGGTGATGATGGAAATGCCCTGATGAGTTCCTGGAGATACAGGAGGCGGGAGGGAAAAGGTGTGTGATGGGCTAGATCATGTCGGCCGCAAACCTGGGTAAAGATATACACCGGGGTGCAACACCATTTAGGGAGCAGGGAAAGGGTAAATGGAAATGCCCAGTCCCTGAGATCAGTAGCTCCTGTAGCATGGAGAGTGTGGATAAAAGGTGCTCGCCTGGTCTAAACGAAGAGTGGGGCACTTTACCCTCTTCGCATAGAATCGCCGCCTTCCCCTGGGAGCGCGTATCATGAAAACACCCTGGCTTTACGGCCGACGCGCCAGAGGTGGATGTGAAGAACGAATCGCGGCCCCCACGGGACCTCCTGAACTGGGAAGCTGAGGTCCAGTCAACGGCCGACAAACATCGTGAAAGGCAGTTGCCAATGGGGGAAGCCAGACCCCCGACGCCGGCGCCATCATTGACATCCTGTTTTACCAGGTTTGGCAGGCCGTTTCTCGCTTAGGAGCACCGAGGATGGAAGTGGACCCGCCAGCAGGGTTACGTCGATCAGAGGTGTGGTTGCTGGCACACGTCGGAGATTGAACCGGTGACAGTTAGTGCCTGGCACGGAGGGTGCGGCATTTACCAGGAGGGGGATGAGGTTGCGTCAAGTTGCATGGCGATGATCAGAGTGTGGGTAGCGGTAGGGTGCAGATGTCTGTAGGGGCCCAAATAGCCTAGCAGGCTATGATTGGATGGGCACTTGGTATGATGCCTCCACTTGGACGCCTGCCTCGTTTGAAGAGCGCCATGGGCTGTGATTTTTGCATCGAAGAGCGTGGTTAGCATCGCCAGCTACGGGTTCTGCGCTTAACACTTGGGAATTGTTGGTGGTCAAACAAGGAAGTTGGTTGTGAATACGGATGGCATGTGGGGGACAAACGGATGGAACAAGTGGCGAAAACGGCCTGCATGGCGTGTCGCTTGCTAGCCCGGTCAACCGTCAGGGATGGCGGATCTGATAACTTTAAGGCGACTTGGTGCCGACGCCGAGCGACAGGTCAGCAGCCCTGTACCCTGTACGCACTGTGGCACTGTGATCCGCCAATCCCCTCGGCCTCTGGGGTCCTCGCTCGGTCGGACATAACGACGGTTGTCTGGAGGGGTTATGTTTCTCCGAGATCGCTTCCGAACGGACGCTAGGAATGGAGGCTAGCGACATATCCTGATCTGATCAGGAGGGGAGAAGCGTTCCACCTGTCCATCCGTCACATGCAAGGAACTTGGCGGGTCGACCCAACCCCTCCAAATTTGGGGGTACGGAGCAGTGTTATGAGCCCTGCTTTTGTGAGCAACGAGCCCCAACCGCGGCGCCTCACTGGTGCCCTATGGCAGTGCGATTCCCTGCTTAGGATCGCAGAAGTTGTACCGCAATAGATATTAGAGAGAGAATTCATTGTTTTGCGTCGCCTCGCGGACTACGCAACGAAGGGTGGTGAGAAGAGCCGCTGGGCGAAATCCTGATCAAGCCAAATCCTGGCCAGAGGTGGTGTGGCGGAGTGCCAAGCCGAGTTATCAGATCGGCCCACTCACAAAGCGGGGCAGCTCCGAAAATTTTTATCTGATCCGCTTGGCCAAGCCCGACTTCGCCCACGTCTTTCCCAAGTCGACTCCATTTTCCCACATCACGTTGCCCCAACTCTGCTATCGCGCCCGCCTCGTTCTCAATCCGTTGCTAATTGACGGTGCCTTGGACGGGCCAGTTGGTCATGGAAATACTCATCGATGATCGGCATGGCTAGCCTCTAGCTCCATATCTCCGCCGAAACCGGAGTTTCGTTCCGGTCGTTACAAGGCAAGACTTGGCCCCTGACTATCCTCCAGTGTTGTCGGTGCCCGGGCCGCGATGGTGTGTGGCCCAGGGACGTCTGATACGCTATGCTAGACCCGGCGGGAGCCGAGGAACCAGGGCCGACGAGTGGGCCTGTGGTTTGCGAAGAAATTACCCAAGGCCCCAGCGAGGAGGGAACCTGCCTGGCTCGGCAAGGCCCCTTTCTTTCTGATCCGATGCCGATGCATCATCGCGCGGGATTTCTTGTTGTAGTACACCCGGCCCAGCACCCACGATGCACCTTTCTCTTCCTCGGCTGCTCGTGACTTTTTTCCGTCAGACGTCTCATCAGAGTCGGGCGCGAAACAGGTCCTCCCTCCTGCAGGCAACAAGACCTAGACCCAGAGGGTGTGTAATCCCACTCTCTGCGGCTGAAGGCTGAAGTTGAGGCCATGGCTACCGATCGGGAAACACATACCGGCGATGTCGCTACCGCTGAGCACGAACGCGTTGTGGTTCCCACGGAGATCAACGACAAGGCTGTGGTCGGCGAGGAGGTAAAGCCAACAGTAAGTCATTTTGCTTCTCAGCACCGGTCCCCCAGTATTTTGGCTATAGTCAGGATTAATCGCAAACCCATCACCGAGTGCCAATCTAGTCATCGACACAGACGACCACTGGCCAAGTCTTCACTTTCCTGCACCTCCTCATCCGCAGCAACCCGACATGGCTCGACATTGTCCTGTTGGTGGTAGGCACGCTCTCCGCCATCGCGGCGGGCGTGCCCTTCCCGCTCGTCGGCGTCGTCCTCGGAAACATGATGGATCACCTTAACGATTCGACCTGCGCCGCCCGCGACGGCGGAAGCCCCTTCGCCATCGAGCCCCTGATCAACGCCGCCGTGGTCCGCCTCGTCATCATTGCCGCCGCCCAGTTTGTCCTAATCTACATATACGCGGTCTGCTGGCGCCTACAGAGCGAGCGTCTCACCCACCGTCTACGCGACGCCTACTTTCGCTCCGTTCTCGCCCGCGAGCCTGCCTTCTTCGACAACCGCAGCGCTGGTGAGGTGTCGTCGCGCCTCAGCGCCGACTGCGCCGCCATCCAGGCGGGCACTTCTGAAAAGGTTGGCACTGTGATCGGCCAGCTGTCCTTCTTCGTGACCGCATTCGTCGTCTCCTTTATCCGGCTGCCCGTGCTTGCCGGCATCATGACCTCGGTCCTCCCAGCATTTCTGATCACGTCGTGGCTCAGTGGGGGCTACCTGACCAAGTTTTCAGGGCTGGTGTCGGACGCATCGGCCACTGCTGCCTCGATCGCTTCTGAGGCGCTTAACAACGTCTCCGTTGTTCAGGCTTTTGGCGCCGGCCCGAGGCTGGAGGCCAAGTTTGCTGCCCATATGGCATCCTCACGGAGTGCCGGTATCAAAAAGGCAATCGCCTCATCTTTCCAAGCGGGCTCAATCTACTTCATTAGCTACTGCGCGAACTCCCTGGCTTATTGGCAAGGTAGTCGTATGATAGCAAACTCTGCGAGCAGCGGCGGTGGGACAAGTGTCGGGCAGGTCTTTACCGTTGTTTTCCTGGTCGTCGACGGTAAGTTTTCCTCTGAACTCAATACCTACCTAATCCTGCCTGTTCTTCCTCTGACGATTGTTAGCCTGTATCATCCTTGGCGGTATTGCTCCGATGATGCCCCTTTTTGGAGGAGCTTCATCAGCCTACCTTCGGCTTAGGAAAGATATGGACCAGCCGAGCTCCATTGATGGCACCTCCGATTCCGGCCATAAACTCCGCCATGACACCCCAGGGGCCATTGAGTTTCGCCACGTCTCATTCTCGTACCCGTCAAGGCCGGGTCAACTTGCCCTGAAGAACGTGGACCTTCAGTTCCCGGCTGGGAGGCACACTGCAATTGTCGGGCTGTCTGGCAGCGGTAAATCCACCGTGGCCGCCCTGATCGGACGGCTGTACGACCCGCTTAGTGGCACTGTCAGTCTCGATGGACACGATATCCGTAACCTCAACGTCGGGAACCTGAGGAGCTTCATCAGTCTTGTTCAGCAGGAGGCGCCGCTGTTCGACCGTTCTGTCCTTGAGAACATTGCTCTGGGACTTGTCAATTCGCCCTTGCCCAGCCATGAAAAGTTCAAAGTCATCATCAATGGGCCCGCCCTCTCGCACCTTGTTGCGAATGGCGACAGGAACGTCCTTGCCCTTGCCAGGGACCGCGACCCCATCCTCGCCGAGCTAGTGGAGCTCGTCCAATCCGCAGCCGAACTCGCCGACGCGTCCAGCTTCATTGATCGCTTCGACAACGGATACAGCACGCAGGTAGGCGTGGGCGGCAAGCTGGTCAGCGGTGGGCAGCGGCAGCGAATCGCGCTCGCGCGCGCCCTGATCCGCGACCCGCGCATCCTGGTGCTGGACGAGGCGACGGCCGCGCTCGACTCTACAAGCGAAAAGCGAATTCAGGCAGCCGTGGACCGCGTGGCGGCCGCGGGCGGTCGGACCGTCATCTCGATCGCGCACCGGCTGTCCACGATCCGCAACGCCGACTGCATTGTGGTGATGCGCGACGGGGAGTTCGTCGAGCGCGGCCCGTACGCGGAGCTGCTTGCTGCCGGCGGGGCGTTTGCGGCCATGGTAAACCTGCAGGGCGTCAGCTCCGGCGATGACCGTGAGAGTACTATGTCACGCGCGAGCACCTGTGCGAACGAGGGGGATGCGAACGGCACGGATGCAAAGGTGGCTGATGCTACTATCTCAGTTGACGAGGAGAAACCATCACCAAAGCCTGCAATCCAAGCGGAAAAGGAGAAGGAGACTGAACCGACGGATGCAGACGCTATCACACCCTCATCCGCCGTGGGCAAGGGCGTGGGTTGGCTGATTCGTCCCAATCTTGGGTGGCTTGTCCTAGGCGCGGTCTGTGCCGCTATTGTTGGGTGCGCTTTCAGCGCCTCGGGTATTCTCGTCGGGAATACGCTCGCCCTGCTGAGCCCGTGTGTTTCCACCCCCGAAGGAGTCCTCCAAGTCGGTCGTCTGTTCGGAGGATTACTTTTCATGATGGCTTGGATCGAGCTGGCGGCCAATGTCGGCAGCTGGGGCTCCTTTGGTGTCCTCTCCGAGAACATCCTCTACAAAACCCGCGTCCTCGCCCTACGTGCCTTGATGGACCAGACGGTTGAGTGGCACCAGTCGGAGGACCGCAATCCCGCGACGCTGCTGTCTATCATCACAAAGGACGGCGCGGCGCTGCAGGGTTTCAGCGGCTCCATCGTTGGCACGCTACTCTCAATCCTGGTCAACTTTCTGTTTGCCATCATCCTCTCCCACATCCTAGCTTGGAAGGTCGCCCTCGTCTGCCTTGCTGCCGTCCCAATTCTGCTAGGCGCAGGTATCATGCAGTTCCACGCCATCGCGCGTTTCGATGAGAAGCACGAGAAAGCGTTTGCGCGGGCAGTCGGTATTACCGTTGAGGCGGTGAATTCGATGAAGACAGTGGCCAGCCTTTCGCTCGAGGAGGAGCTTATAGGCAACTACCGTCGCACCCTGAAGGCGCCCCGAAAAGACATCTTAATCACGAGCATGTACACCAACATATGGCTGTCTGTTGCGCAGAGCACAGGCTTCTTCGTCAACGGCCTCGTCTATTGGTGGGGGTCTCAGCTCATCATGCGCGGCGAATACACGCAGAGCCAGTTCTTCACCGTCAACATCGCGCTGCTCGTGAGCGCGTCACTCTGGGGCCACACCTTTGCGCTGGCCCCTGAGATCTCGCGCGCCAAGGCCTCCGCCTCGCGTATCCTGGGAACCATCGAGTTGAACCGAGACCGCGAACTCGCTCCGCCATCGAACAAGCACGGCTCCGACCACTCCGGCGAAAAGCAAAAGCAAACAGATGTCGAGGCGACAGCCAATACCGCCGTCTCCCCTGCCTCTCCACTACTGCTCTCCGACGGCGAAAGCCGCGGCGTTTCCGTCGCCTTCCGCGACGTCTGTTTCGCATACCCCACGCGACAGCACGTCCCGATCCTGAACGATACCACCTTCACCGTCACCCCAGGCCAATTTGTCGGGCTCGTCGGGCCCTCGGGCGCAGGAAAGTCGACCATCCTGGCCCTGATGCAACGCCTCTACGCCCCGACGACAGGCACCATCTCCATCGACGGCGTAGACCTGTCGTCACCGGGCGGCGCGCACGCCTTCCGCGACGACGTCGCCGTCGTGCCGCAAGACAACGCCCTCTTCGACGGTACGGTCCGCTTCAACGTCGGCCTGGGCGCGCGGCCCGGCCACGACGCCACCGACGCCGAGATCGAGGCCGCGTGCCGCCTCGCCAACCTGCACGACACCATCGTCGGTACCCTGCCCGACGGCTATGACACCGAGTGCGGGCCCAACGGCTCCCGCCTGAGCGGCGGGCAGCGGCAGCGGCTGGCGATCGCGCGCGCGCTCGTGCGCCGGCCCCGCCTGCTGCTACTGGACGAGAGCACGAGCGCGCTCGACGCCGAGAGCGAGGCGGCGCTGCAGGAGGGGCTGGAGCGCGTGGCGAGGGGGATCACGGTCGTTGCCATCACGCACCGCCTGCACACGGTGCAGAAGGCGGACGTGATCCTAGTCGTGCAGGGCGGCAAGGTCGTGGAGCGCGGCACGCACAGGGAGCTGATGGAGCGCAGCGAGAGCTACCGCGTCAATGCTATGCAGCAGATGCTGAGATAGCTTTAACAGTCCGAGTTACCAATATTTATTGGCATCGCATCACTTTTGAACAATGGAAAATGGTAGCAGGTCTTCACTGTATGTGTATTTAAACGAGCTCAAGCACCCGGCTTAGCTGTAGGGGCCTTTGTTTGGGATTGTCAAGGAAAACAAAGATACCCCCTCCCCTCGATCAATCTTTCCCCGTGCTAACCTAGTACTCGTAGCACATGAGGCTGTCCTTGGTCGTCATGGCCTCGGACACTTTGATGTCAGCCGCCATACCCATGTACGGCATCAGGTCGTCGAGCGTGGCCGGCGGCGACACGACACCGTCATCCAGCTGGACCTGGTTGCCCGAGTAGTCCACATCGCGGGCCGTGGGGTCCTCCTTCTGCCACAGCGCCCACAGGCGGTCGATCTGGATGTGGTGCGCAAAGAAGATGGGGTCGTTCGGGCTGCTCGACGGGCTCATGTCGCCGCCGACGGCGCTGTGGATGGCGCCGTGGGGCCCGCTCTCGAGCGCGCGGCGGACCTCGTCGTAGGTCTTGGAGGTGTTGATCTTGGCCACGACCGCGGGCGCGTACTCGCCCGGCATCATGTCGCCGGGCCGGTCGGTGCCGTTGTTGAAGCTGTGCGACAGGCAGTGCGGCTGGTGCTTGGTGCCGTAGTAGCTGACGTTGAAGCCCTTGAAGGGCCCCTGGGTGATGCAGTTGAACTCGTCCCGGCCCATCGACTGGTTCGAGGGCCCGTTGCCGCCGAAGCCACGGACGGGGTCGAACATGGAGGCGTGGGGCACGTCGGCCACGTCGAGGGTCCAGTCCCAGTAGCTGGTTGGTTATGTATGCGCTGGTCAGCTGCTTTCACGCTTGAGGTTGTTGGGAATGCCAAGAAGCAGAGTACTCACGCCATGGGGCCGGTGTAGCCGCACTTCCGGAGCTGGTTCTCGTACAACTGGACAAAGTACCTGTGCCAAGGGAGGAACTGGGCAACAAAGTGGACTGCGGACATTGTTAGCCGGGCTGTTGTTCCACATTTTCAGACCGCTAACTGGGTAGGGCAGGTTTTCACGGGGTCCGCTTTCGGCAACGCAACAGTGCTACACATACTCTTCTTGTCCAGGTGGACATGGACGTAGACAAAGTCGTCGTAGAGGGTCGTTGTCAGGTTCTGCCCGAGCTCCAAGGGCTTGATGGCGAGGCAGCGGACCGCATCGGTGTACTGCTTCTGGACCGCGGCGTTCAGGGTGCGCCAGTCGACGCGCTTTTGCGGCTCGTGCAACCGCCGCCCTGCTGCCGGGGAATGAGGCCGGCGAGAGCAAGGGTGGGGAACACAAAGACGGAAGAGAAACGCATCTTGCCGATGTAAGATTGGGAATGTCTAGAGCTTGGAAAACGAGCGGAAGAGTGGTACTCTTTACCAGACAGAGATGGAAGCGAGTGTCACCGAAGGCGCCGGATCAAACGAGGGGAGTAATAGCAAGAGAGGAGAGAAGGTAGGTATGGAAATGTTGGAGTGAAGGAAGCTGTAGAAGCGAAAGAAGCTGTAGAAGCGAAAGAAAGGAAGGTGGCTAGCCTGGGGGCCTCTTCTCAGGCTGATGACTTCAGGATCACACAAAGCATTATATACGAGTCCAAGAAGGTATCGCGACACAGCCTCGCGGTTCGCTTTACACCGCTGCGTTGGAGTGTTTGCCATCAACTCCACGTCCCAGGGGCCGCCCAGCTTACCCACAGCAGACCAGGGCGCTGAGAGCCAATCTTTGCCCCCGATTTGCTGCGCGTGTGCTGTAAGGTTTCGTGCTTTTTCCAAAGCAGAAGCGGCCTGCACAAGAACCTTCGCGATCCCCGAGCGGTGTAACTGGATTTCCCTGGCCCCACAAGCAGCTCCCAGCAGCCGACCTCGGCCACTCCAAATATTCCCGACATATTCCCGAACACACCAAACCTCATGCTTTGCACGACGCAAGCGGCTCCGGAACAAGCCTGGTTTAGCTCCTCGCCTTCGTGATGCGACGTGCCGAACTGCACGCCAAACGACCGGCGGCCCACCGCGTCGAGGCAGCACCAGATAACGTCGACGAGAGCAGAACCTGCCAGGCCCCTGAGCTCGTCACCCCATTTTCCCTCAACGTCATCTCTAATCCTTTTTTGATATCCTTACTACCGTTTCAAAAGTCTTCCTCTTCCCCCTCTCAGCCTCGAGCAACGGCCGCCAAGACGCGACCTCGAGCAGGACCATGCCGAGGCTATACAACTCCGCGGTCTTGCCCCACGGCCTGGGTTTCATACGAGGCTACCGGATCAGGGAGGGGTGGCGGTAGATGTCCGTCCCGGCAATATCCCAGACAATGGGCGACTCGATGGACGTGCCGCTTGACAGTCTGCTATGCTGGAACTCGCAGACACATGGGGAAGTAACGTCCGACGACATCAAGCCCCCGCTCGGCGCAGGAGGCCACTTGCCGGGCCCTAAAAGCACGTTGCGGCTGCGCAGGACTTGTGGATCCAGTTAGACGTGTCTAGGAGCTACACGGCCGAGGCCAGCTTGTACGCCAGCAGGAGGCGGTCGCCCAGTGGCGGACGAGACCCATCCTTCTCGGCTGCGTCCAGCAAGTCCCGCAAGGAAGTTGGCATTTGCTTAATTTCGGATACAGGCGGAGGCGGTAGACGAAACCGATGCGCCGCTCGTCCTCTGACCCTCGCTTCTTTTCATTATGCTTGTCTTCGGACTCCTTGGACTTGGGCCTGTCCTCGTGTAGGCCCAGGCACTCGTACCTGCAGAATTCGGCCGGCCCCGTGTAACAGAGCAGCGTGCAAGCGCCTCGATACGGGCGAGAACCGCCGCCTTGCTTCGATCTATTACGGCGTCGATTGGTTTCCATTCCACAAGCACTGGCACCTCTATGCCGTCCTTATCCCGGTACTCGCCTGTGCAACGCCACGTCACCTCTTCGCCGGTAGGGTGGTCGTAGTCGTGGGCTTCAAAGCCCTCCAGCTTGCCGTTGCCGATGTAGGTGACTCCTTTCGCACTGTCCGCAAACCCTTTGGCCTGAATGGCCTTGACCTGGGCCAGCACTTGACGAGCGTGATGGCATCCGGCGCGCATCGTCACCAGCATCCATAACACCGGGCAAGTCCGTGGCTGCAAGGCTCCCCTTAATGCCTTCCGTTACACCACTTGTGACCTCCTTGATGATGTGCTCCACCTTAATGTGGCCCTCAATGCCTGAGGCTATAGAGTTTCTGACCCCGGCTAGCACAGCCGCTGCAATTTGCGCTTCGTTGACTTCCTTGGGCCTCACGCGAGCCGAGAGAAGTCATCTAGCTCCTTGAGCACCCCGCCCATGATTCGGGTGGCCCTGTCCTCACCCCCAATCTTGACGAGCCCCGAGAGGTCGCCGTTGAGCTGCGCCAGCTCGTTGACTAGCTTCTGGAACTCATCCTTGTGGGAAAGGCACCAGCGAAGCCTCTGCCGAAAGTTGCTGGGCTTCCGCTACTCCGCGTCCCGCAGCGTCTTGGCCAAGGGCCGCCGCATGGAGGGTTATAGAGTCGCTAGGGCTACTACGCGCCGGTGTCTTCAGGGGCTCATCAGCCAGTTCGTGCTTGTTGAGAAACTTGGCCGCGGCGAACTGGGTGCTTGCGCCGGACCTCGTCCATGCGCTCCGGGAACATCTTCTGGATCTCGCGCGGTTTCTGGATCAGGATGCAGCCGCCACCCGCCTCTCTACTTTGCGGATCCGGCTCGTCAATCTTGCAGTGCCGGTCCAGCTGCTAGACCGGAAGCCCCCGAAGTGATAGCGCAGGCCCAGGCACTGAAGCTCCGTGTCCTCGAGAAGAGGTCGGAAAGCACGTTGTAACCATCCACGGTGCCCTGGAAGGCGAACAGGAGGCCCGCCGCCCCCAGCGCTGTGCCCACGATAAACTCCGTCATTTTTGTGGATTGCTGCTACCTGTGTAGGTGTTCTCGATGCAAGCTGACCATATCCTCGTGGTTGAAGTACCGGGATATCCCAGCCTGGCCAGCTTAGCTACCCCGCCAGCAAAAGTCCGGCGGGGCTCCAAGATCCGTTCAACCTGGATGTCTGCTGATCATCTCCCGAATCAAGCTGGCGCGCCATCCACGTGATATCACAATTGCATTTCCGAAATGCACAGCCCACTATATTTGTGACTTAGCGAGTATCTTGAACTAAAACATAGAGCTTTGAGCGTGTTAGTGTCCAGATAATTTTTAAGGTAAATAGCTAGCCGAAATTTAGCTCAGCCCGGCAGCAGGACCTTTGGCAGCTTAGCCTCCACTACTATTGCCCCTATCTTTCCATCAAAGCATAGAAATTTTGGGCACACCAATACTGCGAGGGAACTATGCACAGGTTGTGACGGCTGCTCCACGGACGACTTGAAATTGTGAGGAGTGTTCAGTGTTGACAGCGCCAGAATTATTAGTACGTCGCCCGGGGGCGTCTTCAGCCCTTTCCAACGGACTCAGTTCCGCGACCGAAGCCAAAGTAGCAGAAAGGAGTACAAGGCTACATCTCATGCAAGTCTTCGGATGCTGTTGGTGGAGGTGCGGCTACATCGTGAATGCTTGGAGTGAGATATTGACGCGCCAAGGAACCCTGCAGGGTTCAGTGTAACCAAGCCCAGATCGCCTAGTTCTCGCCTGCCTAAAGTGGGCGACTGCTTCGTAGCTGGCTCAGAGAAATTCACCCCCGCTTATGCTCGCTCAGCCGCAGTGTGACGCCGCCGAAACCTAATGCAGCCAACGTATATGCAGAAGGCTATTCGGAGGCATGTTATTGTAATCCAAGGCCGCGCCGGCAACCGACTGCACACAAACAAGTAAAATTACCAAAGAAAGATACGCAATGGTCGTATTGTTCCCTAGTGCTTACTATATTGGATTCTTGGCACCGCGAGCACGGGCGCGGTCCCGGCTGGACATACCTCTCGTCTGGATAATATTGAGAGCTGGACACGATGGGTACCGTAGCCCTGCAGGATTCATTGCCTACCTAGCGTCTTCGAATAGTCCGTTTTCAACACCGACTGTCTCTACTCTTTGGTCACGTTTGCACATCGAGTCGATTTCCGGTCCAAGGCGTGTGCTCAGCTGTGGTTGAGGCCTGTGAATGGAGTCGTATCCGAGTTCGACGAGGTTGTTCGGAGAAAATCATGCATATATACGGCGTGAGAGGCAAATATTGGCCCTTGCCAAGCAAGATGACACCCGATTCGTGATGGTTACAGCTCAGGGGCGAAAGGAGAGGGCATCAAGCACGGTGACACCTGATTATTGTGTGTGAGGTGAATACGAACGCGACCCTATCGTGAAGACTCAGGTCAGCTCGAACGACGAGTACCATAGTATGGCCATTCCGAGCTGAAAGACTTGGTGCACCAAGATGGACGGATTGATGAGATACTAGGCTAGAATATCTATAAAAGATGCACGATCCCCTCGAACATCACGACCGAGATTAGAAGCAGAGCAGCAGAGCACAGAAGCCAGCCTCCCAGCAGATCTCAAGAGAAACTCATCCTTCCAGCTTCCCCCAAAGCCCACCCCAGCCCCCAGGCCGAAACCCCCAAGCCCAAGATGCACTTCTCCCAGGTCGCCTCCACCATGCTGGCCCTCGGCGCCGGCCTCGCGTCCGCCGTCGACCTGCGCCTGTACTACTCCAACAACTGCAGCGGCAACTACCTGGTGTGCACCAACCTCGGCGCCAACGTCTGCTGCACGGGCACCTCGGTCAGCCTCTACTGGGTCGTCAACCGCTCCATCGACGCGCGCGGCTACGCCGGCGGCAACTGCGGCGAGCTCCGCAGCACCCGCCGCACCAGCTCCAGCTTCTGCATGCCTAACACGGGGCCCGTCTACACGGGCGGCCGCTGGGTCGTGCCCACGAGCCTGCGCGTGCGCGAGGACGTGTGCGCCGCGTCCGGCCAGAAGTGCGCGTCCACGCAGAGCCCCGACACCCTGGTCCTCGCCGACGGGTCACAGTTCAAGATTGCGGACCTCGAGAAGGGCAAGCTTGAGCAACTGGTGAGTAGCAGCCCTCCCCCCTCTCTCTCCCCCATCCGTGCTTTGTCACGATGTTGTGACCATGTTCAGCTGGCTAACCCTTTGTCCTTTAGTACGAAACCTTTGACACCTCTCCTAACCCCGCAAAAAAAAAAAAAAAAAAAAAAAAAAAAAGCCTTCCCCTTCCCGATCCGGTTTACCCGCCCTCCTACCGTGCTGCCCGTGGGACATGATCCGCTAACCAAAACGTCTCGCCGCAACTTTTTAGCCTCGCCATCGCCGAGACCGTGTCGACTGCCAAGGACGTCCCCGAGGAATTCAAGACTCTGCAGATCAGCGCCTAAACGCTTGTCACGGACACGAAAACTTGCTACTGAGGGCGGTCACGTAATTTTGGGATGTAGGATGTGGCGCATGCTGTCATCCGGGGGCCCGGCCTTTTAGCCCCTGTGGCCGCCTCCTGGATCCTGTTGTAGGTGGACGGGGAGAACAGATTTTGGACTTGTCACGCTCCTTCTAATGGCTTCGATTCTTCGGAGGCTCTTGCAGTGGGCTCCTTTGTCTATTGTAGGAGGCGTCGTCAAGGACCTCTGCTATGGTAGACATTGTATCAAGCAATTATTTCCTCGAGCATCTGATGTGTGGTCATGATAGTGTTCATCACATGATAAGCACGTGACACCCTCCCTCGGCAATCGCCGGGTGGATCTTTTCTTTTTTTTTTTTTTCGCCTCCCTCCCTTCTTCCAGGTAATTTCTTCTGCAACCCCATTGCACCATCTCCCTCGTGCCTACCGGCTGGGGTCGCATCATTATATATCAGCGTGATACCCCCTCCTTCATCTAACCCTGTCACATTAGCCCGACGCGCAAAAACCCGATTCTGGGGATGGGTTTTCGAGCCCACACACGTGTTTGCCCGTCACGACCCAACGGGGAGGCCCGCCCGGGCATCAACCCACAGGCCGTCGGGTTGGGCATTCCCTCGTTTCCCCGCAATCGTAAAAAAAAAAATCAAAAAAATCACGCGAACTTCATCTACCGTAGATGGAATGACGACGACGAGCAAGCGAACTTTGTTTCGCTTTGCTTTTCGTACCTGCATCCCTGCCCAGGTCTCGTGTGTGCGTGCGCGCGCGTGTGTGTAGCATTTGCCCGACTGGGTAGGGATTTATTTTCTCACGTTGCCCAATGTCGTTTGCGTGCGCCTTGGAATTCCGGAAAACCCAATTCACCACCTGGATAGGTGGTAGGGCATTTGTGAGAAACGCAGGGCGGTAGAAACGATTGGCTGGGAGACCGCCGCGGCCGGGTGTAGACGACAGCCCTCCTCGGCCCAAGCACATCAGTCCAATATCCGTCGTGTGCGGTCAAAATTCACCTCGCTGCTTTCTCCCCTTGGCCGTCGGTCAACTTGCATACCCGGTCCGCTTTTTGCCATCCCCGGGCCCTCTGGATGGAAACCTTGGCGGTTGCCGGATGCCGGGCTCCAGCCGAGCTACGTGGGTTCCGATGGGTCGGATCCCATCTCGCCAACCACAATCTAGTGCACACGTGTGACAAACAAAAACAGACAAGCCCTGGGGTCTCTCGCCCCAAATGTCAGATCATTATTCTTCCCGTCTCACCAAGATCTGTAGCCCACAATCGCCGGAGTCTAGACCGACTCGCCAGACCGGGGAGGGCCTTTGCTTTCTTTTTTTTTTTCTCCCACCGCCGCTTTGCCGCACGCACTGTTTCTGCTGTTTCTGCATGTGGCTGGTGTTTACTGCATTGTCATGTTTACTGCAGTGACAAGTGTGCCGACCTGATGGGACGAGTGGGATCCAGGACAAGGGGCAAAGGGGCTTGTGCTCTGTGTCTACGTCGCGCAACGCATCGTAGCACCATGCCACTAAGATGCTGTAGCAACACTGTGCATACGATGCATCCCAACATCCCAGCACCAGGCGGGAGACGCGTCCATCCTCTCACCCCCCTGTGAATGCGGAGGTAGATTTGTCTGGTGCGGTCGGCCGCCCCGCGTTTCCAGCAAAACAGCAGAAGCAAACACCAAGACCGGTTCGGGATGTTTTTGTGGGAGCGAGTCGAGGCGGAGGAGGCGCGCGCGGCCCCACCTGGGAGGTGGTTCCGAGGATGGGGTGGCAGGGTCCAGGCCTATGGTTATGGAGGGCAGCGGACCGGCAGGCAGGCGGTGAAGGAGGGGAGGAGCGCGACCGTCCCATGGCCTGTTGGGGCGGCGCGTGGAGGGGAGGAGCTTAGGTAAATTTATGCCGGCTCGTGGACTTGTGTGTGTGTGTGTGTGTTTCTGCGCTTCTGCACCGCATTTCGTGTGGACTGCACACTAAAAGCCGGGCAGGCTGTACCAAACCGAGTCGGAAAAGACAGGATTGGGAACCGAGCGAAAGGGGACGACATGGATGGTGCGGGGAATGGGCGACAGCGAACGAAAGAAGCGGGCTGCCTGGGCAAGCGAATGGGGCGGCCTCATGACGTAGCCCACTTCGCCCTCTTCCTGGCCCCGACGGACTTCTGGCGTCCTTCCATTCAGCATCCCGAAATGCACTTTTTTTGTTGGGGGCCGCGACGGGCTTGTGATGACTACCATGGCCAAAGTCTCCGCGATTGGGTGGCCGAAGGTGAAGGTTGCATTTTCCACGGGTTCCGGCAGTTTGAGGTGATGTGAGATGAGTTGGGCAGCAAGGGCTGATAGGAAGTGTGGGGCGCGAGACACACGTGTCGGCTGCTTGATGGTGGTGGTGGTGCGCCTTTTTTTGACTCCATCGTCTTCATTTGCTGGCGACGCTGGGCTTGCTCGGTTTATGCGGTCAGGTGGGTTGGTCGTTTTTTTGGGAGCGGGGTGGCCGTGGCTGGGAAGAGAAAGGGAACGAGCACAAAGAAACAAATCAGAGCAGGTCGGCTTGCATTCGATAGCGCTATGCGGTGCTCCGGGGGGCGCCTAGGTCCGAGACTCAAAGACGGCGGGCAAATGGCATCGGGCCAGGCTTGTCCGGTCCTGGGTGGGATTGTCGTGGGTCGCGGGCACCATTGGGTCACGATGGAGCAAAAGGCTCCGCCCGCAGGCGGTGGGCGGCTTGACGGGTGTGTGTGGGGGGCTGTTTCGGGAAGGCGCCGTGTAAGTGGCCCGAAAACAGGGCGGGCGGATATGGGCTTCTGGCCCTTCTAGTGGTAGAGGTGGGATTTTGCGTCTCGCTTCCGCCAATTTCAGCCTGCAGCACCCCGCGTCTCGACTCTCACCTGGCCTGGCTAGCGGCGGGCTGGGATGGGCTAGCAGTGGCTAGGTGGTCACCGGCCGCTCGCCGAGAAAAAGTAGGGGACGAGTGAGAAAAAAGACGGGGCCGGGAGACACATCATCGACTGCAAGGCCGGGTTCTGTGCATGCAGGCGGTGCCGGATTGAGACACTGTCGATGCAGTCGCGGAGCGGGCAGCTGGGATGCTAATGTCGACGACCAGACTGGGCGCCATTTTAGCTTTCCGTGGTGTGGAGGCAGACACCACATGCGCACTGCAGCGGCAACTGCGCCGCTGCAACAGCAACTGGATCATCGACGCTGCAACTGCAGCAACACGCTGCACAAAGCACCACAGAAGGCACCATGTTGCAGCGGCGGACTGACTGGTGCACCAGCCGACTGGAGATCCGACTGGAGATCGGAACGCTCTCCCCATCGAATCGTGTGCTCGCTTGCCCGTAGGCAGACTGTAGGCGTACTCCAACACGGAAAAGCAAGCAACTCGGAGCCTCAACACACACGCCGCACGGCACCGAGTTGGCGACGCGCTGCCTCCCCGCTCCACCGCCGGGCGGCTCTGACGCGAGAGGATGCATCCCCCTACCCACCCGTATTAGAGTCACAGGTTTCTTTGTCTGTCCCATAGGCACGCTCGCGCCCGGCTGAATTGCACTGCCTGGGACTGTGTTGTCCGTTGCCAAATATGGCACCATCAGTGTCCAATCCTCTGCCAGCACAACGGCTTCGTTTTGCCCCCCGTTTCGTGGCAGCAGCCCACCGCGACCGCAGCAGCGTCAGACCGACGGTCTTGCTCACGCTCCTGCGGCTCCTGAATCCATGGCGGACGAGCCCGGACGAGTCGCTGGCAGGCGGAATCGGGGGGTTGAAACGTGGCCAGGCGGACCTGACCCGACGGCCGGCGCGTTGGGAGAGGGAGTGGTGTATGTGAGATGTGCCTTGCTGCAACGCATATGATGACTGTCGCTTTCTGGCGGCAAGCGGCGATCGCTCGGGCCAAATTCCGACGCCCGGCTGTGTCTGCTAGGACGGGGAGCGGCCGTGATTTGGGTTGCCGAGCAAATGAAGTGCATGTGTCCTCTCCATCGGCTTCACGGATCGCCATTGCGCGCTTCTTTTTTGTTCATTTCACAGCTCCCTATTTTGTGCGTCGTTCAATGCCGCCTATGCAGGTATCCGACCAATATGGAAAGTTCGAGCCTGTTCTGACCGCCCTAGCAAGGGAGCTCCCGGTCGGCCAGCGCCAATGGCAGGGCGTGGGCCTCTTGGGCGTGTGCCCCAAGCGACTGAATCAGTGCTGGCCAAAACCCGTTGGGTAGCAACGTCACGCGGTTGGGCTCCGGTCCGGGCCTGTCACGACACACCACGCCAGCCCAACGAGTGGCTGTACGACCCCTGGGAAATCCTGCTTGCGGCCATTCAGGCTGGTCTGGCGCCGAGCGACGCGCCCGCCGACGCTGCCAGCGGCCCTCTGGGGCTCTGGAAACGCCCTGGCCTATGAGTCAGATGCGTCAACAGGGCACACACCGCAGCCAGGGAGGGCATGGCTGGGCTGCATGCGCGCCTGCACTGGGCTTGCAGCGGGCTTGCTGGGCTGCTCCCCATTTGCCCCGGGCCCCTCGCCTTGTTTCTTATAGACCCGGCCCCGGGGCGCCGCCGCCATCGTGCCTCCTCGCCCTGATCCAAAAGGTCTTGCCCCCAAAGCAGCGCAGCGCCGAAAGATGAGAAGCCAAACCACCTATCCTTCCCTATCAACCCATTTATGGAAAGCCGGCCCACCGAGCTTCAGGCCACGACTTCTCTGCAGCTAAGAACCCCGCCGCGACAAACCACGAACGGCGACCAATAATTACCACTCGGTCACCATCTAGACTAGACCAGACCACCCCGTCCAGACCGTCCACCGCTCTCGACGACAGATATCCCAACACCCCGACGACATCGACGACGATACACACAGATATGATGATGAGGCCAAGCGTGAGGGCAGACATGTCTGTCATGGAGAGGCCCAGGAACAGCATGGACGACCAGTCGACCTCTGACAGGCTGAGGTCCCGTCTGTCGGGCGCCGGCAGCATGGTCCCCGTCGCCACCGGAGGCCAGCAGCCCTTGAGGAGGAGGCGGTCGAGCGTGACCAACGAATCCCAGCTGTCCCTCAACACCAACGCCGCCTCGGCTGGCGGCTCTCAGATCGGCTCGCCGCCCCGCGTGACGAAGCCCCCCTTCGCTCCCCGGAGACCAAAGGTCACCTTCCCGACCTCGCAGTCCTCCTCGGCACTGCAGACGCTCTCGCGGCAGAGCCCTGAGCCGGCTCAGAACAGCCAGCACCAGCACCAGCACAACCAGCACCAGCATCAGGAGCTGAAGAAGCCGGCCCGCATCTCTCTGAGGCCTGCATTGAAGCCCTCTTCCTTCCACCCCGCAGGGCAGCACACTCACCAGCACAGGCCGCCAATCCCGCCGCCGCCCCCCTCCGACCCGGCCAGCGGGCCGTCTATTGCGTCGCTGACTGACAGCGAGACCGTGCCCACGAGGCGTCCAGGGGGCCTGTCCTTCCGGGTGCCCCAGAAGATCGAGAGGCCGCAGCTGCCGTCCCCTCCCCAGAGCGCCGGCCGGCTTCCCTACTCCATGCCGGGTGGCTGGGACGAGCCGGACGAGCCCAACCCCCGAGAGGAGCACAACGAGATAATCCGGAGGCGACCCGCTGCCCACCACCAGTCGCTGCCGTCGTCGCCGCGTCACAGCCCGCGCGAGATCGAGTACATTCCCGACTCACGCCGCCAGTCCGAGTCTGACTTCAGTGACACTGACCTCTCTGAGAACACCGAGGTCACCACAGCTGAGTCTGACATCACAGTCAGCTACACTAAGCCGTCGAGGAAGACCAAGGTTCACCTCCCCAACAGCGGCAACAGCGCCCTCAGCCGCAGCAACAGCAACAGGGACAACGACAAGAGGGCGCTCGCGCCGCTGCCACCGCCGCCGCCAAACCGCCGCCACCTCAACCATGGCGGCAGCCGCCCGAACTCCCCTCCTACTAGCCGCGCACTGGAGCGCATTATTGCGAACAAGGGCGCACCCCCTCCCCCCCCGCGCCCAGCCCCATCGGCGCGCTCGGAGACCGGCCGCCGCACCCTGCACATCGAGGTCATCGCCCCGCCGGCGCCCAAGGAGTCTGAGGAGCAGATCAGGCGGCGCGAGGAAGAGGTCCGCCGCCGCCAACGTATTGAGGCCGACCTTCTCGGTAAGATTGCCGACCTGGAGCGCCAGCTGCAGGAAGAGGCCGAGTCCAAGATGGCCCTCATCCGTGCCCGCAGCCCGTCGCCCCCCAAGCAATCACGTGAGGCCGAGGCTGCTGCCGCCGCCGCCGCCGCTGCCGCTACTGCCGAGGCTCTGGCGTCCCAGGAGCAGCTGAGCGGCGCGCTCGAGCGTCTCTCGGTTATGCAGGCCCAGCGCGACGCCGAGGCTCTTGCATCCAAGGAGCAGCTGAGCGGCGCGCTCGAGCGTCTCTCGGTTATGCAGGCCCAGCGCGACGCCGAGGCTCTTGCATCCAAGGAGCAGCTGAGCGGCGCGCTCGAGCGTCTCTCGGTTATGCAGGCCCAGCGCGATGCCGAGGCCCAAGAGTCCAAGGAGCGGCTCAGCGGCGCACTCGAGCGTCTGTCTGTCATGCAGGCACAGCGTGAGGCGGAGCAGGCCGAGCGTGAGAGGCAGGAGAACGACATGCAGGCCCTGGTTCTGGCGCGCAATCAGGAGCGCAGCCGGAGCGAGGAGCTTGCCCGCCGCAGCGAGGAGCTCCAATACCAGATCGAGCGACAGGCCAAGGACCTGGCCGGCGTCAGGGAGACCCTGCTGGAGCAGAGCAAGGTGATCGAGGACCGCTGCACCCTGCTGGCGCAGGCCGAGAAGGAGCGCGACGAGGCCCGCGACTCCAGGATCCAGGCCGAGGCCCGCATCAGCATCCTGGAGCAGGAGGTTGCCGATGTCCGGGCGGCCAAGTCGCAGTCCGAGATCGTTACCATTGAGCGTCTGGCCGCTAGCGAGCTGGTGCGCGAGGTCCTGGAGATCAAGGTGAACGGATTCGAGGCCGAGGTCAAGAACAAGGCTATGGAGATTGAGGACCTGACCAAGGCGCGCGACGAGCTCAACGCCGAGCTGACGAGGTCCAAGGCCGAGGTTGTCGTCCTCACCGAGGAGAAGACGGCACTCCAGGTGGCCAAGGCTGAGGCGGAGAAGAGGATCGCCGAGCTGGAGGATGATGGCTCCCAGATGAGGGTCACCATCGCCACGCTCGAGGGCGAGAGGGCCGTTCTGGAGACCAAGGTCGCCAACGTCGAGGAGGAGATCAAGAACAAGCAGGCCAGAGTCGACGACTTGGAGAAGGCCACTGCCGAGAAGGACACCCAGATCACGACCCTGACGACCGAGAAGAATGGACTCTCAACCGAAGTGGTCATTCTCACTGCCGCCAAGGAGGAGAAGGAGAAGGAGCTCGCCGCCACCAAGGAGCAGGGCGAGATGGTCGTGACTGCGCTCACCAACAAGATCACCACCATTGAGAATGAGAAGGAGAAGCAGCTGGCAGAGGCCAAGGAGCTGACCGAGAAGGAGGTCGCCGCTGCTAAGGAGGCTAGCGCCAAGTCCATGGCGGAGCTGCAGGACAAGATCAATGCGGCCGAGGCTGAGGCCACCAAGATCCAGGCCGAGCTCAAGGAGCTTCAGGACAAGACACCCGAGGACTACACCGCCGCCGTCATCAAGTTCGGCAAAGAGAAGGACGAGCTGTCCGAGAAGGTCAACGCGCTGCAGGCCGAGGTGGACAACAAGGCGGCCGAGGCGGACACCAAGATCGCGGCCTTGGCTATGGAGAAGGCGGGCCTCGAGGCCCAGAAGGCGGCGCTCGAGGCCGAGACCAAGAGGATCCCCGAGCTGCGCGACGAGGCGGCGGCCCAGACGGCGGCGCTGGCGTCCAAGATCGCGCTGGCCCAGCAGCAGACGGCAGAGGCCCAGGCGGCGCAGCAGGCGGCCATGGCGGAGATGCAGCGCATGTCGGCGCACATCACGGCGCTCAAGACGAAGATCTCTGAAGCGTCCAAGTCGCGGAAGGAGGCGAAGAAGAAGGCTAAGGAGGGCTTCTTCTTTGTCCGGCCGACGCAGGACCGTGGTAGGATGTGAGTTTTCTCCCCTTGGTTCGCCCATATAAATACTGCATGCATCCGATTTCGAACAGCAAACTGACCTGATTCTCCTCTGCAGGCAAGTCATGAAGAAGAACGAGCTCAAAGAGCGCACTTCTCGCAGCTCCTCCAGGACTGGTGCAGACAGCCAGGCGTGAACGATGTTTCGATTTTCCTTTGTTGCCCATTTCATTCGTTCCCTACCTATTTCATTTGTCAACCTCTCTTTCCCCCCATTTGTTCCGTCACCGAACCCTAATAGAAGGCTGGCTCTTTGCATACAAAATTTTTTAAAACCTAACCATCCATGTTATGTAGCATTTCTGTGTTTCTTTTTTTTTCTTTGTCTAGAAGGACAAGAGCCTTGCGGCCACGCTGGCATAACGATATCACGAGGTGGCGGTGGAAGACCAACAAAATGGTATGTACGTGGAGTTTGTGTAGAAAGATTGGACGGGAATGATTCATGTAGGACGATAATGATAGCGAGGTGTAATTTGGCAATTTAATTTTGCGTTTAACCGTTTGCAGCGTTTTTCTTGTCCTAGAATATGAAGTGTTTGTGTCTGGTGCTTTGGAAGCCGAGTCGTCCTCTGGGTGTCGAACATCAACTGGCCCATCCATGTCTCGTGTGGATCGTGTCCCTGCCACCCCCATGCTACGCTGGTCCCTGCCTACCTAGCCAGGGGCAAATTAGAAGCAGATAAATGCGATTGATCGAGATTGACATCTTTTACACAAACGCAAAGGAGAGATAAAAAGGAGTCCTGTGCATATTTTGCAGGTGCTCTTTTTCTGGTGTTTTCGCAATCCATGGCGATCCCCTACGACATCAGCCACTCCACTCCCCGATCGCGGCCTGTGGGGTCCCCTCCCCGTCTTGTTCTGGCGCGGGACTGCTGCTGGGGATTCCTCTGGCCAAAATTTGTCAGTCAATTGGCCCAGCGAACTCTTCATCCGTGTCGGAAGAACGGGCAAGTGCAGCAGGCACCTAATTTAGACGATAGAAGGGGCTTCTGCCCCCATACCGAGTCCTGCGTGGGCATGGCGGAAGCGCCGGTCTCGGAGACCGTGCACGGTTCCGTGGCACGCCGCCCCGTCACGGACCCGGCACTACGGCGTTGCGACCGCCACATCTCAATGCTCCGCCGCCGCCGCCGGCCAGAAAAAAAAAAGATACAGGACAGGGGCAGAAAAAGCTACGGGGGTATAGGGGATAAGAAAGGGAAAAGAAATAGGGACGGGATTGCGAGTACGACGCGGAGGACCGTCACTAGAAGGGTATTGTGGGTCTTTGGCAATCCACGGCTTCGGCGACCTAGGGCACGACTGCTTCTTCCGTGCAAACACAGCTACTTCCGGGCAACCAGCGGGTGAAAATCTTATTGGGCGGGCAGGGAAGAAAATCCCAGGCCTCCGCACCCCCGAAACCTAACTCTGCCCTGCCATTCTCGCAATCCGGACGCGTCGCGATACCAGCAGCAAAGCCACCCGCCCCCGATAGCCGCGATCATGGCTAATCCGGCGGGTCAAGCGCGCACCACCCTGAACCTACCCAACGAGACGCTCTGCCAGATCTTCTCCGAGGTCAAATGGCGCTCCCCAACGAAGCCAACCTTCGGGCTCGACGACCTCGAGTGGTACGAGTTTCTCACACGGAACACCGCTGCCATCCAAAACATCCGTCTCGCGTGTCGGCTTTTCGCCGACCTAGCCGGCTCCTTGTTGCCCCCAGTGGCCTCGGTTGTCATCATGGACGCCTCGTCGCTCAAGCAATTCGGGGAGATTTCTCGGCACCCTGTTCTCAGGCGCCATGTCAAAGCGGTCCGGGCCTCCCTCTCATACTACGAAGGACGTCTGGCCAAGGATATTAGACTCTCCGCCAAGTGCATGAGAGATCAGCTATCCGCCATTCTCCTCCCGGGGGTCCCTGAGAGCGTCGGGTGCTATCGCTTTCATGAGCCGTTCCAAATCGTAGGGCTCTCTGCCGAGATGTCTGAGCAATGGCGCGAGACCTGCAATAACTGGCGAGACGGCGTGTTCACTGTTGAGATTGAGGACCGTGCGACTGGTTCCAAGCGAATCGAGAGGGCAGTTGGGACGAGCCCTCCTCTCCTCCGATCCGCAAGTCTAGTCGGATCCTGTGGGCGGAGCACAAGGCCTACAAGAGGTGCTACCGCAAGCAAATGGAGCTCGTCGCGGAGTCTCATGCGGTGAAGAGGATGGCTAAAGCCATGGTCAGAATGCCGGACGTTACGCGGCTTATCTTCGACGAGACGCGGCCCCTGGATGGCCAGCGCTCCCTCGCAGCGTACTCTGACATCATCCGGCCCGGGCAGCAAATGACGCAGGGCGCCAGCCAAAACACCGTGGACAACACCGGTCGCCATCATGCTGTCAAGCCTACCAAGACGAGAATCGCCCTCCCATCCTACTACCATAGTAGCTTCGGCAAAGGATCGCTCAGCATTGCGAGCGCGTTCTGGCTTGACACCCCGCTGGCAATCTATGAGGCTGGTTTGAAGGTGAAAGCACTTCGTTTCCACGGAGTCGATATATTCAACATTCCTCTGCCCTTTGAGCACCCTTCCATCCGGTCTGCCCTGGCAGACGTTGAGCTTCTAGAATTCACGTCCTCGCAGGGTGGTCCTAGGTGTCCTGAAGACAATGAGTGGGATCTTTGGCTTGGGAACGTCGCATGGTCCTTGACCTCCAAAACCCCCCAGCGTCTGCATCTTGATCTCAGCCGGGCAAAGCCGATCGACGAGGAGGTGGCCTTCGAGATGGCCGTCGATGCCAAACTCGAGATCCTCCGATTGACTGGCAGTGAAGGGTGTATTTTCTTACTCCGAGACCTCCTCGAGGATGCTCCGTCGCTCGCTCAGCTGCACTTGAGAGATATTCGGCCTTCTGGAGGTGCAAAGTTGTTCCACGGGAAATCCCCCGCCGGTTTGATAGCATTTCCTTATTCGGCCACTTTTTTTTCGGGTATTGTTGGTAGGAGTAGGTACTCCTGTAGGCACGGATATTTCCAAAACAGGGTGAACAACGATCCCTATATCTGAGGAATCGTATTTCTATTGTGCACGAAGAGGAAAGGAATCTATCTGCCAGAGAGGGAGCAAGAGGGAGGCTATATATACACGTTGCAGATCACCAAAGGGCCGTTCCCCTGCTCCCAGTCCTGCGGGCCCTTTGGCCCTCGGATCCAGTGATCAAAGATCACGGGATTAAAGGATCCGACCCTTTTTGATCCCTACCGATTGCCTGCGCCGGTTGGTGCAATCCAACAGGTATAGCACTTCCCGATTGGGCTTTTTAATTCGAGCAATTAATCGCTTGCGTTATGGGGTTGCGTTAACAGGTGCAGGCAATCGGTAGGGCAAAAAGAGAACCGGATCCTCCGGTCCCGTAATTTTTAATTACGGGATTTGAAAGCCGGAGGGTCCGCAAGGTTGGGAGCAGGGGAACGGCCTTCGGGCGATCCAAAACGTGTATACATAGCCTCCCTCTTACTCACTCTCCGGCAGATAGATCTCTTCCTATGGGGATACGATTCCTCAGATCTAGGGATCGTTGTTCACCCTGTTTTGGAAATATCCGTGCCTACAGGAGTACCTACTCCTGCCAACACTACTCGAAAGCAGTGCGTCTAGCTTGGTACCCGGGGTGATCTCGAAATACATTGGGTAAATGAACGCCAAGCCCAATGTGCAATTTTGCTTGGGCCGCAATAGCTAACGATGTGCCTCCTGCAGGCGAGCCTAGCAAGCAGCCAGAAGGATGCGAGAAAAAGGGCTATGGAGAGTTTGCACGTCAGAAGGATTCATGTCGAGATATCTTCTGCCCGCCAAGATCTGCTCTGCGTACGAAATATGCCGAGGTCGACCTTGACCAAGGCTGGCAGAGCCTTTGCCATCGTACCTGACGGTAGACGGGAGGGGATGTGATACATGTTCCCGCAACCCTTCTGTCAGGTCTGTGACATGAAGTCGGGTGATGAAGGCGTTAAACGCCGCGTCTGGCGTTTCTGCGACCTCTGGTCGGAACGTGAAGCAGCACGAGGCAAATAGATCAGACGTGGAGAACTCAAGTGGAAAACAACAACAAAGTAACTCTCAGATAAAAGAACCTCGCCAGCTAAAAACGATGACCAAACGCTCAAGAAAACAATGCACACACCACCAACTCCCTTATCGTCGCCGCCGATCGCCCGCTCACCAACAAGGAGCGCCGGAATGCGGCCCGACCTCCGTGTGCCTACGGGTTTAATCTGTTAGCCGCCATAATAGCAACATGTAGCCTAGTGTTAAGCTTAGGTAGCGCTAGCACGTCATATGCCCCTTGGGAGGCAGGGACTGGTAGATCCCGATTTACTGACGTTAAATAAACCCTCTCTCTCTCTCCCTTATCGCCGCGGGCTAGAAGCGGACGAGTCTAGCACGAAGCACCGGGGTTGTGTCCGCCGCAGACTTGGAGGTATGACACGCCAGTCTTGCAGGGAGATCCCTTCTTCTTGGGCTGACGGGCCTCGAGCACGGGGGCCTCCTCGGCCTCCTCGTCGGCGAGGTCGCGGGCGGGGATCTTAGAGGCGAGCTTCCTGACACCGCTGAGGGCAGCCTTGCCGACATCCTTGCCGAAGCGGACGGCGGACTTCTTGATGTCACGGGTCTCGAGCTCAGCAGCCTCGTCGGCCTCCTCAAAGACGGGGGACCTCGTCGGCGACGTCGCGCTTGCCCTTGCAGCGGCCCCTGCACCCCACGACTCTGGAGATGTCGGGGATCGGCGCCCGGGCCTCGAGCTCAGCAGTCTCGTCGGCGACGTCACGCTTCGAGGTCGGGCAGGGACCGCTCGGGCAGTGTCTGGGCTTGCTCCATTTAGTGGGGGCCCGTCGGGCCTGGAGCCCGGCGGCGTCCGAAATCCCAACGCTGGTTATAATCCGGAGGCTCGGGCCCGACGTCTTCAGTAACCGTCGCTACGCCTCGCACATATATAGCGGCTTGGCTTCTCGGGTTGTCCGGGCCGCTTTTTTTCGGTATAGTGCGCACCAGGAGCGCTTTTGTCACGGCACCCAAGGGGTCACGTGCCCAGGCCCTCTGCACGGGCCTCCAGGCCACAGGAGATGAACCACGTTATCAAATTTATTGTTGGTAGGAGTTGGTACTCCTGTCGGGCTCGGAGATCTCCAAAAGAGGTGAACAATGATCCCTTATATCAGAGGAATCATAATCTATTGTGCACGAAGAAGAAAGGAATCTATCTGCCAGAGAGGGAGCAGGAGGAAGGCTATATATACACGATCCAGATCACCAAAGGGCCGTTCCCCTGCTCCCAGCCTCCGCGGGCTTGCGGGTCCTCGGATCCCGTGATCAGAGATCACGGGACCGGAGGATCCGACTCTCTCTGGGCTCTGCCGATTGCCTGCACAGGCCAATGCAATCCAACATTTATCGATTTAGCCGGGGGGGGGGCGGGGGCGTTTAGTATGAGATTTCAAAGTGCGCCACTCGGTGGTGAACTACGGTATGCTTTTTAATTTTTTTTTAATTTTTTTTTGTAATTATTTATATTTTAAACCCGTTTTTATTTCTCTTATTCGCGATTAGTTGTATTTCATTTTAGTTCAGCATAGGGTGTTGGTAGGAGTTGGTACTCCTGTCGGGCTCGGAGATCTCCAAAGAGGGTGAACAACGATCCTTTATATCCGAGGATCGATCTATTAATGTGCACGAAGAGGAAAGGAATCTATCTGCCAGAGAGGGAGCAGAAGGGAGGCTATATATACACGATCCAGATCACCAAAAGGGCCTTCCCCTGCTCCCAGCCTCCGCGGGCTTGCGGGTCCTCGGATCCCGTGATCAGAGATCACGGGACCGGAGGATCCGACTTTCTCTGGGCTCTGCCGATTGCCTGCACAGGCCAATGCAATCCAACACCGGCAACTCTTTCTTTTGTGCAGGCAATTGGGAGATCCTTTTACGTGACAGATCCCGTAATCCAAGCTCTATTAGATTTTATAAAGTAAATAACAAAGGGAATCTCCGGACCAAGTAGTCCGGATTAGGAAAAAAGTGAATACCTGCTTTTAAAGCGGCTCGTCGCTTTTAATAGCGACAATAGGAACGATGACGTGATGGGGTCCACCGGATTTGGCTTGCGGTGCGCGGGCAAAACGGTGGGTGGTGCAATTAAAAAGCACAATAGCAGTGAATAACCTTAACGGGCTATTTAGGTTATAACTTAATGCGGGACAATAGGAACGCCGATCAAAAACTCTTTACAGGCCGGGTTTAGGCTTTATAAAAAGCTTTCCTTCCGGCCTTTAAGAGGTCGGGCAATTTGATTTGGTAAACCTCGTTAATCCAGATCGTCCGCTTGTATTGCCCTTTGTTTGCAGCATTTTTACTTGCAGTATCTTTACCCGCTCTATTCGATCAGTCTTTTGTCATTTGATTTTTCGATCGCTTTCGTCACTATGGGCAACAAAAAAGGCAACATTAAGTCTGGTGCGGTCGCTAAGAAGGCTCGGAAGCCTCGATCTGTCGCGCGCAGCGGTGGCAGATCCTTAAAGCGGCTCCAAGGCCTTGCCGTTAAGGCTTTCGATTTTGCGATGGCCATTCCTGCACTTCCGGTCGCGCTTGCGCCCGCGGCTGCTAACGCCGCTATCGATTAATTCCTCGACCCGTTCGATAATAACTTCGATCTCGAAAACGCCGATCTTGCGCCTGCTTCGTCGGATAAGAAGAAGGCGGCCATTAAGATCGTTAGGCCTGCTGTTGGTGGCAAAACGGTTTTTGCACCGGGTCCGCGCGGTGGAAAGGGCGCCTTGCGCGCTATCCTTTGCCTGGGTTGCTTAAAATCCGCTTTCGCCGGCAAAATGAAGGAGGGCGATGGCTGCCGGGATACAGTCCCGGCTAAAAAGCGCTACTGGTTGTACGCGTCGGGCCATACTTGCTAGCCTATGTAAGCATTTCGATTTTCCCAAATTTTTTTTAAAGCTCGTTTTAACTATCCTCCAATCCCTTAATCGCGTTGCGTCCGGCGCTCAAGTTTATAATGGAATGGGGTCGTAATAATCGCGATAAAAAGGTAAGTTTGTTTTCCCAGTTTAATGCTTTGGGTGCGCTTGCTAACGTATGTTTTGTAATCTTCAAACCTTTAACAAGTGGCGTATCGCTACCAAATGCATGCTGCAGCTAGCGGCTAAGGATGGGGAGGGTTAGGAGGATGCTAATGCTAACCTCCTGATGATATCGCGATTAGAGCGGAAAGCGGCGGGCCGCGCGGCCGCTTTAAAAATGTACGAAGCTGCTTGGTTGGGAAATGGCAAAAATAACGAGGAGGAGGAGTAAAGGGGAGTTTAACGGGATATTTGGAAAAGTTTGGTTATGAGATCGTTTTGTTGTTTCGGTATAATCGTTTGTTGCTTTTTTAATTTAAGCATTTTTGTTTTGTCGATTTTTGCGTTATTTTTAGGGATTTTGGCGTTTTGGTACTATGGAAAACGATTTTATATGCATTTTTTAGCTTTTTTTTATTTGTAATCCCGCTTTACCTATTTTTTTACTTTTACGGTGGTTGAATTGCTGCTTATAAGGTCCTTTAAAGCTTTATTTAGCAGCTCTTTTGTTATAGCGTCGGCCGGGTTATTTGCCTTTGCGATCCATTTAATTTCGTCGATTTCGCGCGCTTCGTAAAATTCGCGGAAAGCCATAATATTTATTATAAGGCGTTTTTCCGTAGTAATCCTAAATTGAATAAAGCATTGGTAAAGCGAAAAGCTGTTAGTGCAAATGATCAATTTGCAAAGGGGCAGATCTAGCTTTTTATAAATCGTTACGAGCGTTGTTTTTAGGATATAGCTAATATCGAAGCCGCTAACTATACTATAAATTTCGCTCGCTAGAACGCTTTTTGTAACCCTTTTGCATTTTACGGAGCTCCAATGTAGGATATTGCCGGTAACCCGGAAGCTATTTTTTTGCTTTATAGCTTTTTCGTTATTTAAAACGATTACAAAGCCGATTTGTAAATTAAGGTCCTTATTGTTAGCGAAAGACCCGTTTATAAACACATACAAACTGGCTGTTTGCAAATTTAACTGCACGTAATTTAAGCCTCTATTTGCGTTATCGATCTATTATTAAATCCTTTTGTTAAGCTTAAACACGTTTGTATTTATAGGATTTTTGGCCTGTGCGGCCATAAAGTAGTCGAAAGCGGCTTTTAGCTGGCATATCGAGCTTATATATGCCCTTCGTGCGCGCTGTTCGACGTACTGCTGTTAGGTATCGTTTAATGCAGCGGTTACCAGCTCCAGACGATCTGCCTATCCCTTTTGCTGCATGGTGATAGCGTTTTGTTTAACCAAGATTTTGCACCCGTTAAAATTGCTTTCGTTTTCGGGGTGCAAAATCGATTTCGGTTTCGTTTTAAACCCGGCTTTTTGGAGCGCTGTTTCCTTTTTTGTATAAATTCGGCGTTATTTAAATTTAAAATGTCGTCGGTTTGCATGCTAACTATTTTAAAGCTTTGGCCGATTTTTAAAACAAGCAAGTACGGATTATATTCCGAAATGGAACAATTTAATCGTTTTTTATAGTACTTTTAGTACGTAACGAACTAGTGCAGCTTTGCTTCGGCCAATCCGTAAAGCGGTTTAATCAGTTAAAAGGCCGTGCCTTTTAGGTACCGATATTCCAATTCCTTAGGAAGGCGCAGAATAACTTCCCTTTATAGCTTTGTTTCGGATTGGGTATACGTTTAGCTAATGTTTTTAATTATTAGTATGGAGCCTTATTCCATAAAGGACGGGCTAAGCGCGAGGATTAGGCGTTAGCTATATCGCATAATCGTTGGGGATTAGGTAAGGAGGCTCTTTTTCTCCTAATTACTATATCCTTGCATTACAAATTTCGACTTTTTATAAGGGATCGAATTAATGCTTTTAACTTTTTTAACGAGGCGGGATCTAAAGATTTTCGCGCTGCTAATGCTATTTAGTTTAATCGGTTTGATTATTTTAGCGGCGAGAAGTGCCTCGATTTTAAACCAGTCGGATTTTTCGAACGGGCGTCCGGGAGCTTTAATTTTGCCCTTTTTTCGGTATTGGAACGCTAGAAGTAGGGATTCCTTTTTTTTTGGGGCTAGGAATGCCGTTGCTATTTGGCGCGGGGGTCGTTTTCGTCGTTTAAAGGCTGGTGCTTTGGGTACCGTTAGTGCCGGTGCCTTTTGGGCAGGTGCCTTCCGTGGTTTACCGGGCCTGGCGGGTGCGGGTGCGGGTGCGGGTGCAATTTCGATTTCGGAAAGGGCTTCGCTATCGCTGGACGCGTTTGCCGCTACTGTTTTCGTAATTTTTGGCGGTTTCCCTTTCCGTTTTGGTTCCGTTTATAGCGGATATTCGAACGGGGCTGGTTGCTTTTCCGTTGTTGCAGTTTCCTGCTTTTGCGCTTTGTGGTATGGCTTGCAGGCAGTGTTCCGGAACGTTAAAGGGCCGTTGACCGTCTCGATCGTCACTTCGTTGTCTGTTACCCAAAGGACTTTGTACGGTCCTTTCCACTCGCCGTCTTCTTTATGCACTAACACTTTTGTTCCTAAAGCCAGCGCGCTAGGCAAAGTGTTTTTCGTGCTTAGCCCGTTGCGCGTGTTTAGGGCGTCCTGTACTTTGCGTTTGGTATAGAGCTTTTGGAGCTCGCTTATAGCTTTGGTAATTGTTACCGCTTTTTAAATCTAGCTTTTTATCGGAAGGGAGTTGTTGTTAATGCGTGGTATGGCTTCGAAAACGAGCAGCGTGGGGATAAGGCTGTTAGGTTTTGCCGTATCGTTTATAGCTTTAATAGCTCTTTAAAGCACGGAATCGGGGTGCAAATTAGGGCATTCCTTCCGGATTATTTCGTAGGTTCGGTGGAATAGTCCGTAGTACTTTTCCACTTTGCTTATCGACTAATGCGCCTCGATCGGGATTTGGTTGCAGGTGATCCCAAAGAGCTTTGTTTCCGCCTGGAATTCGTTCGTTGTAAAGTTGGTACTTGCGTCGTAAGATATAACGTTTGGGGGCCCCAGATAGGTATCCAACCAGCAGCGTTTAAAAGCTTCCCAAATCTTTTTTGCGCTTATATTTTTTAGGAACGTTACGGCGTTAAATGCTGTGCTCGTATCGATTACATAAAGTACTGGTTTGCCGTCCAAATGCATTATGTTAACGATAACTTTATAGTTAAAATCGATGTTTTTTTTAAGCGTAAACCGGAACCGTTGTTGTGCGGGTGCTTTGATTTGGCAAAAATGGCACACGCGTTTAATTATTTCCAAAACGTTGCGATCAATCTCGTAGCCAGCTCGTTGGAAAACAGTTTAAAGTCGTTCGATAGAGGGGTGCTTAAAGCGTTTGTGAACGCGCTTAAGCTTAGCTTCCGTAAGATACGTTGCTTCCGCGCTTTTTGGTTTTATTATAAACGAAATGCCTGTCGTAACGTGGCTAACCTCGTCCAGAAAGAACCAGGGGTGGCCGTAGCGTTTCATAATCGGAACGCGCTTGCTTTGCCTGGTTACCAGCTCGTTGCGGGTGTTGTTAAGGTATACCCCGAGCGTATCCATATCGTTGATGCAAAGGAGGAACGGGGTTGGCGTAGGCACTATATGGAATGTAATAGTGCCTATTAGGGTCGGTAAAATAATCTTTCTTATGCTGGAAATGGCTTTTCCGGATCCAAAGCGCACGCGTCTTTTCTTCCTGGTGGTATCCAAAGAAAGATTAGGCAGATGGCGTTGCAGAGTTCGGAATTGGGTCGTTCCGGCAGTTGATACTTTTGCCGCGCCGGTATCGGGGATAATGCCGTACCATTTGTTAGTGGTTGTAAGCATGTATTGGATAAGTACCTGCTTTGTTAATACCGTGGGTTTTTTTTTATTTAAGCTCGGCGCTTTAATACCGTGGAGGCGGTGTAAAAAGGCCTCGTCGGTAAGGTATGTTGCCGTGGCTGGTGTTATAAAATGGGTGCTTACTGGATTATATTCGTTATCCGTTATATAATCGGGGGTATTTTTAAACGCGGCTTCCTAGTTTTCCTCGTCGTTGCTACCAGGCTTGTAGGTTGCGAGGAATTATTTATATCCCTTCTTCGGCTCGCCGCGAGCTTTTCGCCCTCGTTTCCACAGCTTTTTGGCTTGCTTTTGTTCCTTAAGCGTGTAATTTCTAGAGCGGTGTTTTAGTTTGCCGCACGTCCAGCACTTTAGCTTTCGCTTCCCGGGTTTTCCGGATCGGAAGTTGTTTCGAGTGCTTGTGCGGTGATCGGGGCGAGCAGCGTTCCCGAATCGTCGCTCCACAAAGTGGATGCTTGATATACCGACGTTCTTTTCCATTTGCATCGTGCTCCTAAATTGGGAAGCTAAGCTTTTAAAGGTAGTTTGGAAGGTGATCGAGCTCCAGTTTGTGTAATATTGTTGTTTGTTGACTTTAGTGTCGAAATGCTCTTAAAGGGCCAGGTAGATCGCCTTAAAGGTATGACCTTTACCTATCTTGAAGGTAAAGTATCGAGCAGCACGGCCCCGTAAGGTTAATGGGAAAAGCGCATGGAGCTGTGGAAGGGGAATCCCAAGCATTTCGCATATGTCCGTAAAAAATAGGACCTTATCGTTGAGGATATCGTACTGTTCCTTTGTGTAGCTGTACTTTTTATCTCATGCTTGTTTAAACGCCTTTATTGTGCTCGTATCGATTATAGCATTAGGGATTTTAACCGGTGGGAGCTTCCGGTAGTTAAACAGTGGTGGAGGTGTTGTTTCGTACCGGGCTGGCACTGGGGTCTTAAGGCGTAATCGTTAGCGCGTTATTCCGTCGGTTAGCCGCGCCTAGGCTTCCAGGTACGCTTGGTGGTAGCGTTTATAGCTGACCGCCGCGGCCGTAGGTTTTATCTGTCTTTGGAAAGGGTTACCGAAATCGTTGTAATCTGTAAACCTTTTTTCCTTTGGTTGTTGGAGCAATGGTGGGGTTGCCTAAAGTTGGGTCGGCAAATTTAGTTATAAGCCGGTTCCATTAATCGTAGGATTACCGCGATTTGGTTCGTGGGATCGCGAAATCGGTATTTCGCTTGTTAACCGTTTGGGGTTTAAAGGGGGCGGTAATTAAGGGGGTTGGTCCGAAGTAAAAGCCTCGGCCGGTTAATTGGTTTCGGTTTTTACGTTCGTTTTGTAATCGGGAAATTAGGGGTTTTGTGTTTTTTCGATCGCCGCGTTTTGTGCTGCTGTCTTTGCGAAAAGTTTTGCGAAACGGATGGTGGTTTTAAACGTTGCATAGCTTAGGAAGGTGATCCTTCGCTCGGTTAAAAAGGCTTTAAACGTTTGTATGATCCGGACGTCAATGTCCTTAAAGTGTTACTAGGTCTATCCTTTAAAGTTTTCGAGGTAAGTAACAAATAGGTTTTTGCTTTTATATGGCTTGTTCGCGATTATCGTTTTAATAATCTAGGCATTGCGGCGCTTGTTGGATGCGTCGTTTGGTAAGCATCCTAGGGTGAAGTTTTGCTCGTTGTAAAACTGTTGGTCGCATACCTCGATGACAGTTTTCGGCAGATTGAAGTTTTTAAATGCGTTTAGGAGCTTCTAATCCAGGATCTCTTACTCCTTGCGCTCGTTATTATCCGGGTTGGTTGATCCGGATATATTGTCGGGGGTTGGCAAACGGTATTGCCTAGGGTGATTTTTTGATCCAAAAGCCGCTTTGGCTTGTTAGCAGGTCGGTGCTTTCGGGGATTACGTAACGCCTTCCGCGAAAATCGTTAAATCTTTCAACCGGAAACCGCTTTGGCTTGTTGGCAGGTCGGGGCTTCTAGGAAAGTTTTGCCGGTTTTCCTCAAATGCGCTACCGAGCGGGAGATTTGGGGTTTTTTGTTCCAAATCCAGTCGGAAACCGCTTTGGCCTGCTGGCAGGTCGGGGTTTCCAAAGGGACCCTTTACTTTGCTTTTTTGTATTGCCTTGGGGCAACACTGATCAGTGTTGGTAGGAGTTGGTACTTCTGTCGGGCTCGGAGATTTCCAAAGAGGGTGAACAACGATCCTTTATATCCGAGGATCGATTTATTAATGTGCACGAAAAGGAAAGGAATCTATCTGCCAGAGAGGGAGCAGAAGGGAGGCTATATATACACGATCCAGATTACCAAAGGGGCCTTCCCCTGCTCCCAGCCTCCGCGGGCTTGCGGGTCCTCGGATCCCGTGATCAGAGATCACGGGACCGGAGGATCCGACTCTCTCTGGGCTCTGCCGATTGCCTGCACAGGCCAGTGCAATCCAACATAGGGGGTATTGGGTTGCAGAGGGCTGTCCCGGGTCACGAACCACAAGGTGCCGTAGTACTCCAGGTTCCTGCAGTATCGTTGCGTCTTGTCGTAGGTGGCCGACGGGTCTCGGCTAGGGTTGTTATCAGATCCTCCGGGGCATACACGCTGTTTGGTTTTTTGACTAGGTAGGTGGATAGGCATCCTCATACCCTCCATGGAACTCAACGGAGTCAAAGTGAAGGTCACTATCCACAGCCTAGGCCATGAGGTAGCACAAGCGCCCGTCGGGTATCAACAACTACTACCGATGAGAACGTAGGCGGGAGGTGCCCGAAAATGTTCTTCTGGAATTCTCGCATTGGCTGCGGAGCTTATGTGACCCCTTTGCTGCTTGGGCTGAGCTGGCTGTAGACTTGAGGAGGCTCAAAGTCTTGGGATGTGGAAGGTAGGTAAGTATGCACCCTTACCTGGAAAAGGAAGCCGTGAAAAATGTCCGTGAAGCCTGACGGGTTCGATGCTTGCTGGCTGGGCTTGGGGTTTGGGGCGGTTTGGTCAGGCTCTGGCCTGTCACACACTATTGGCCGGGATTGCGTTGCATGCATGAGCCGCCCAACGTGTCGCCTGCGGGAGGGAACGCATTGAGTTGAGGTCCACGAGTTCCATTTCTCGACATGCGCTACCTGCCCTTTTCGTGCAACCCAACCCTGCGTACCCCGCCCCTGGGGGAGTCTATCGCCTTCTTTCCGGTCCGGCCCTACAACGACCAGCGGTATCGCCAGCACACATTTGGGAAGCCTCACTTTCCGCCTTGTCGGGCGGGCGGGCTAGGGCCATCGACGCAACGGCGCCCCGGCCCAACCCAGCGCATTAATACGGAGGACAAGAACGTTACCGGGGGGAAAACAAACCGGGCAGCGAGGCAGCAGTCAGGCAGCTGCGAGGGCAAAGACTCTGCACTTTGCCCACGGGAGCAACCTGGGCCTGGCGCAAATGGCCAGGCGCTGCCCCGGCAGTCGCGTATTGGGCACCGCCGAGCTGCCCAACTTCCGCTGGCAGATAAACCAGCGCCGCTACGCAAGACATCGTCCGCGCCCCCGCATTCGTCACCGGCATCCTGTACGGGTTGGGCTCGCTCACCCGAGGATGGGACATCGCACGACTGAGCCGAGGGTGCCGCCGCGGGCTGCTACGCCAAGGAGTGCCTCTCCGTCTGTTTTCGCGAAGCGCGTCCGGCGCTCGAGGGAGTGGAGGCGCGCTTGATCGTCGAGGAGGGCGGGCCGCGCAATGCGATTGGAGGCCCTGCCCCCCACCAGTCGTAAGCCGCACCTGGTCCGCAGGGACGACGTGCTGGTCTACCCGTGCAGGGACTTTGTGCGAGACGGGACCCCGAAAGAAGGAGTATATCGGCCGCCCGCGTCGGGGCGTCCGTGTCTCACTTTGCCCTCGGCATCGACCCAGTTCTTTTTAGGCGGTCATTCGTCGTCCCGTAGGTGCGCGAGTTGGCGGCTGATACCGATCCCCCGCGAGCGCCTGCCCGCGCTCCCGCTTCCAAGCAGACACGCAGTGCTGGGGGAGAGCATCCCCTGCCTCCGCGCTCTATCTTGGTAGAGACAAAGTCGAAACCGCCTTTCTGGGCCTCGCTCCTTGACTGCTCGAAGAAAAGGAAGTAGCATTCGCTATATTTATGGGGTATCAACATTTTGAATGTGACAGTGACAATAGAACAACACTTCTATATATAATTAGGCCGTGATTCACCTCAAAATATAGTCAATAATACTTGGGTGACCTTTTATTTAGGGCGTGTTTGATACTAAATGGTTTTTTGGTTTTTTACATACAATTTTCAAAAAACCAGTTTATGGATCTGTGGCAAAAGTTTAAAAGTGTTGGTAGGAGTATGTACTCCTGTGGGCTCGGAGATCTCCAAAACAGGGTGAACAATGATCCCTTATATCATAGGAATTATAATCTATTGTGCACGAAGAGGAAAGGAACCTATCTGCCAGAGGGGGAGCAGAAGGGAGGCTATATATACACGATCCTAATCACCAAAGGGGCCTTCCCCTGCTCCCAGCCTCCGCAGGCTTGCGGGTCCTCGGATCCCGTGATTAGAGATTACGGGACCGGAGGATCCGACTCTTTCTGGGCTCTGCCGATTGCCTGCATAGGCTAGTGCAATCTAACACCGGCAACTTTTTCTTTTGTGCAGGCAATTGGGAAATCCTTTCACGTAACAGATCCCGTAATCCAAGCTTTATTGGATTTTATAAAGTAAATAATAAAGGGAATCTCCGGACCAAATAGTCCGGATTAGGAAAAAAGTGAATAGCCGCTTTTAAAGCGGCTCGTCGCTTTTAATAGCGACAATAGGAACGATAACGTAATAGGGTCTACCGGATTTAGCTTGCGGTGCGCGGGCAAAGCGGTAGGTAGTGCAATTAGAAAGCACAATAGCAGTAAATAACCTTAACGGGCTATTCAGGTTGTAACTTAATGCGGGATAATAGGAACGCAGATTAAGGACTTTCTGCAAGCCGGGTCCAGGCTTTATAAAAAGCCTTCCTTCCGGCCTTTAAAAGGTCGGGCAATTTGATCTAGTAAACCTTGTTGATCCAGATCGTCCGCTTGTATTGCCCTTTGTTTGCAGCATCTTTTACCCGCTTTGTTCGATCAGTTTTTTATCGGTTAACCTCTTAATCGCTTTCGTTACTATGGGCAACAAGAAGGGCAACACCAAATTTGGTGCGGTCGCCAAAAAGGCTCGGAAGCCTCGATTTGTCACGCACAGCGGTAGTAAATCCTTAAAGCGGCTCCAAAGCTTTGCCGCTAAAGCTTTCGATTTTGCGATGGCCATTTCTGCACCTCCAGTCGCGCTTGCGCCCGCGGCTGCCGACGCCGCTATCGATTAGTTCCTTAACCCGTTCGATAATGACTTCGATTTCGAAAACGCCGATCTTGCGCCTACTCCGTCGGACAAAAAGAAGAAGGCGGCTATTAAGATCGTTAGGCCTGCTGTTGGTGGTAAAACGGTTTCTGCACCGGATCCGCGCGGTGGAAAGGGCGCCCTGCGCGCTATCCCTTGCCTAAGTTGCCTAAAGTCCGCTCTCGCCGGCAAAATAAAAAAGGGCGATAGTTATCGGGACATAATCCCGGTTAAAAAGCGCTGTTAGCTATGCGCGTCGGGCTACACCTATTAGCCCATATAAGCATTTCGATCTTCCCTCATCTCTTTTAAAGCTTATTTTAACTATCCTCCAATCCCTCGATCGCGCTACGTCCGGCGTTTAAATTTATAGTGGAATGGGGTCGCGATAACCGCGACAAAAAGGTAAGTTTATTTTCCTAATTTAATGCTTTGGGTGCGTTTGCTAATATATGTTTTATAATTTTTAAACCTTTAACAAATGGCGTATCGCTACTAAATGCATGCTGCAGCTAGCGGCTAAGGATAGGGAGGGTTAGAAAGATGCTAATACCGACCTCCTAATAATATCGCGATTAAAGCGGAAGGCGGCGGGCCGCGCGGCCGCTTTAAAAATATACGAAGCTGCCTGGCTGGGGGATAGTAAAAATAACGAGGAAGAAAAGTAAAAGGGAGTTTAACGGGATATTTAAAAAAGTTTGGTTATGAAATCGTTTATTGTTTCGGTATAGTCGTTTATTGTTTTTTTAATTTAAGCATTTTTATTTTGTCGATTTTTGCGTTATTTTTAGGGATTTTGGCGTTTTGGTACCATAAAAAACGATTTTATATGCACTTTTTGGCTTTTTTTTATTTATAATCCCGCTTTACCTATCCTTCCACTTTTATAGTGGTTGAATTGCTATTTATAAGGTCCTTTAAAGCTTTATTTGGCAGCTCCTTTGTTAAAGCGTCGGCCGGGTTATTTGCCCCTGCGATCCATTTAATTTCGTCGATTTCGCGCGCTTCGTAGAATTCGCGGAAAGCTATAATATCTATTATAAAGCGTTTTTCCGTAGTAGTCCTAAGCTGAATAAGGTATTGGTAAAGCGAAAAGCTGTCGGTGCAAATGATTAATTTATAAGGGGGCAAATCCAGCTTTTTACAAATCGTTGCGAGCGTTATTTTTAGGATATAGCTAATATCGAAGCCGCTAACCATGCCGTAAATTTCGCTCGCTAGAACGCTTTTTGTAACCCTTTTGCATTTTACGGAGCTTTAGTGCAAGATGTTACCGGTAACCCGGAAGCTATTTTCCTGTTTTATAGCTCCTTCGTTGCTTAAAACGATTATAAAGCTAATTTATAAATTAAAGTTTTTGTTGTTAGCGAAGGACCCGTTTATAAATACATACAGGCTGGTTGTTTGCAAATCTAACTGCACGTAGTTTAAACCTTTATTTGCGTTATCGATTTGCTATTAAATCCTTTTGTTAAGTTTAAACACGTTTGTATTTACAAAATCTTTAGCTTATGCAGTTACAAAATAGTCGAAAGCGGCTTTTAGCTGGTATATCAAGTTTATATATGCCCTTCGTGCGCGCTATACGACGTACTACTATTAGGTATCGTTTAATCCAATAGTTACCAGCTTTAAACGATCTGCCTATCCTTTTTGCTGCATAGTAATAATGTTTTATTTAACCAAAATCTTGCATCCGTTAAAGTTGCCTTCGTTTTTTAAGTGCAAAATCGATTTCGGTTTCGCTTTAAACCCGGTTTCCTAAAGCGCTATTTCTTCCTTTTACATAAATTCGGCGTTACTTAAATTTAAAATATCGTCGGTTTGTATGCCAACTATTCCAAAGCTTTATTCGATTTTTAAAACAAGCAAATACGGATTATACTCCGAAATGGAACAATCCAAACGTTCTTTGTAATGCTTTTGGTACGTAACGAACTAGTGCAGCCCTGCTTCGGCCAATCCGTAAAACGGTTTAATTAGTTAAAAGGCAATGCCTTCCGGGTATCGGTGTTCCAATTCCTTAGGGAGGCCCAAAATAACCTCCTTTTGTAGCTTTATTTCGAACTAGGTATACGCTTAGCTAATATCTTTAATTATTAGCATAAAGCTTCGCTTCCTAAAGGACGGGCTAAGCGCGAGGATCAAGCGTTGGCTGCATCGCATAATCGTTAAGGATTGGGTAAAAAGGCTTTTTTTTTCCCAATCGCTATATCTTTACACTATAAATTTCGACTTTTTATAAGGGATCGAGTTAATGCCTTTAACTTTTTTAACAAAGCGGGACCTAAAAACTTTCGCGCTGCCAATGCCGCTTAGTCTGATCGGTTTAATCATTCCGGCGGCAAAAAATGCCTCGATTTCAAACCAATCGGACTTTTTGAATAGGCGTCCGGGAGCTTTAATCTTGCCCTCCTGTTGGTATTGGAGCGCTAAACGTAGGGATTCCTTTTTTTTTAAAGCTAGGAATGCCGTTGCTGCTTAGCGCGGGGGTCGTCCTCGTCGTTTGGGGGCTGGTGCTTCGGGTGCCGTTAGTGCCGGTGCTTTTTAAGCAGGTGCCTTCCGTGGTTTATCGGGCCTAACGGGTGCGGGTACGGGTGCAACTTCGATTTCGAAAAAGGCTTCGCTATCGCTGGATGCGCTTACCGTTACCGTTTTCGTAATCTTTGGCGGTTTCCCTTTCCGTTTTGGTTCCGTTTATAGCGGATATTCGAACGGGGCTAATTGCTTTTCCGTATTTGCAGTTTCCTGCTTTTGCGCTTTATAGTATAGCTTGCAGGCAATGTTCCGGAACGTTAAAAGGCCGTTAATAGTTTCGATCGTTACCTCGTTATCTGCTACCCAAAGGATTTTATACGGTCCTTTCCATTCGCCGTCTTCCCTATGCACTAACACCTTTGTTCCTAAAGCTAGCGCTTTAAGTAACGTGCTTTCCGTGCTCGGCCCGTTGCGTGTATTTAGTGCGTTTTGTACTTTGCGCTTGGCGTGGAGCTTTCGGAACTCACCTATAGCTTTGGTAATCGCTGCCGCTTTTTAAACTTAGCTTTTCGTTAGAAGGGAGTTGTTATTAATGCGTGGCATGGCTCTGAAGACGAGCAGCGTAGGGATGAGGCCGTTAGGGCCTGCCGTGTCGTTTATAGCTTTAATAGCTCCTTAAAGCGCGGAATCGGGGTGCAAATTAAAACACTCTTTTCGGATTATCTTATAGGCTCGGCGGAATGGTCCGTAGTACTTTTCCACTTTGCTTATCGATTAATACGCCTTTATTAGGACCTAGCTGCAAATAATCCCAAAAAGCTTTGCTTCCGTTTGAAATTCGCTCGCGGCAAAATTGGTACCTACGTTGTAAGATAGCACATTTGGGGGCCCCAGATAAATATCTAACCAGTAGCGTTTAAAAGCTTCCCAAATTTTTTTTACGCTTATATCCTTTAAAAACGTTACGGCATTAAATGCTATATTCGTATCGATTATATAAAATACTAGTTTGTTAACGTGGTTCACCACCGAGTGGCGCACCCTCACCGAGTGGCGCACTTCAAATCCCATACTAAATGCGGTTTTCGACCCCCTAGTTAAATCGATCAATTTAGCGTAAAATTCCGTAAAAATTTAATATGTTATATTTAATTATATAACCGATTTTATAATGAATTAGTGATATTTTTATTATTACTCCTTTAGGGTTAGTTTGCAAATTCACACAGTGCAATGTACAGTGTTACGAACTAACCCTAAAGGAGTAATAATAAAAATATCACTAATTCATTATAAAATCGGTTATATAGTTAAATATAACATATTAAATTTTTACGGAATTTTACGTTAAATTGATCGATTTAACTAGGGGGTCGAAAACCGCATTTAGTATGGGATTTGAAGTGCGCCACTCGGTGAGGGTGCGCCACTCGGTGGTGAACCACGTTATCTAATTGTATCACGTTAGTAACGACCTCGTAATTAAAATCGAAATCGTCTTTAAGCGTAAATCGAAAACGCTATAGTGCGGGTGCTTTAATTTAATAGTAATAGCACACGCGATTAATTATTTCCAAAGCGTTGCGATCGGCTTTATAGCCTGCCCGTTATAAAACAATCCAAAGCTTTTTAACGGAAAGGTGGCTAAAGCGTTTGTGCACGCGTTTAAACTTAGCCTCCGTTAGGACGGCTGCTCCCACGCTCTTTAGTTCCGTTATAAACGATACGTTTGTTATTATATAGCTGACGTTATTAAGGAAAAATTAAAGGTGGCCGTGGCGTCGCATAATTGGCACGCGTTTGCCGAATTTGGTTACTAGTTCGTTGCGGGTATTATTGAGGTAAACCCCGAGCGCGTTTATATTATCGATGCAAAAAAGGAATGGTATAGGCGTAGGTATTATATGGAACGTAATAAAGCTTATTGGGGTCGAAAAAGTGATTTCTCTAACGCTGGAAATGGCTTTTCCTAATCCAAAACGCATACGTTTTTTTTTTTTTTGCTAATATCCAGGTTGAAATCAGGCAGATAGCGTTATAAGGCTCGGAACTGGGTTGTTTTTGCAATTAAAACTTTTGCCGCTCCGGTGTTTGGGATAATGCCGTACTATTTGTTGGTAGTTGTAAGCATGTACTAAACAAATACCTGTTTTGCTAGCGCGGTGGGTTCCCTTTTGGCTAATTCCAAAGTTTCGGGATGCAATTAGTGCAAAAAGGCTTCGTTAGCGAGGTACGTTGCTATAGCCGGTGTTATAAAATAAGTGCTCGTTAGGTTAAATTCGTTATTTGTTATTTGATTGGAATCGTACTCGTCCGTAGCTTCCGTATCTTCTTCGTCGCTATTGCCGGGCTCGTAAACTGCGAGGAATTAGGTGTATCCCTTCCTTAACTTTCTACGAGCTTCCTACTTTCGTTTCTACAACGTTTTGGATATTTTCTATTCCTAAAGCGTATAATTTTTGGAGCGGTAATTAGGTTTTCCGCAAATTTAGCACTCCAATTTGCGTTTCCATAATTTGCTGGGACTGTTGCCGGTACGGTTACCTATCCGCTAATCGAAACGAGCAGCGTTTCCGAACCGGCGTTTTACGAAATAGATGCTTAAAGCGTTAACGTTTTTTTCCATTTGCATCGTGCTTTTAAACTGGGAGGCCAAAGCTTTAAAGGTTTTTTCTGGCCGAAAAAGAGCCATTTTAAGCTCGGGAATTTTTTAAATTGCCCGAAAGGTGCTCGTTACAAGCTGGTGGTCCTTTTGATATACCGGACCTAACGTTCGTTAATAGATTTGTAGTTTGTCAAAAAGGGTTTGCAGGATTTCCATATTGGATTTTCCTGCGTTTTCGCTTTCGGAACGTACAATTTGGAAGGTGATCGAGCTCTAGTCTATGTAGTACTATTATTTGTTAATTTTAATATTAAAATGCTTTTGGAGGGCTAGGTATAATGCCCTAAAAGTTTAGCCTTTACTTATTTTAAAGGTGAAATATTAAGCGGCACGGCTTTGGAAGGTTAATGGGAATAGCGCATAAAGCTGTGAAAAAGGTATTCCAAATATTTCGCACGTATTTGTGAAAAATAGGACCTTATCGTTAAGGATATCGTATTATTCCCCGGTGTAGCTATGGGCTTTATCCTATGCTTGCTTAAATGCCTTTACTGTGCTTGTATTAATTATAGCATTGGGTATTTCGATAAGTGGGAGCTTCCGGTAATCCGATAGTGGGGGGGGTATTGTTTCGTACCGGGCTGGAACCGGGGTTTTAAAACGAGATCGTTAGCGTAATGTTTTGTCCGTTGGCCGCGTTTATTGGGCTTTGAAATAGGCTTGGTGGTAGCGCCCTATTGCTTAGGTAGGCGCCGCGGTGGTCGTCGGTAGCTTTAAAAAGGAATTTCCGAAATCATTAAAATTTGCAAACCTCCTTTCCTTTGGCGGCAAAGGCGGCGGGGCTAACTACGAGTAAATGTTTAGCCCTAACGGTCGGGGTAGCGGTAGGCCTATTAGTAGGCCTAATGGTAGGCTTGATGGTAGGCTTATTTCGCTTGGCGTCGGATCACCGCGATCCCGTTTAAGGGATCGTAAGCGCGTCGTTTCGCTTGTTAATCGTTTGCGAGTTAAAAAAAAAGGCGAGGGGGGCGAAGGGGGCGCTCGGGCCGAAGTTCCTACCTCGGGCTGCTTTCCAACCGAAGCCTTTTTTATCGGCTTGTAATTATAGGAAGGGGGTTAACGTGTTCCCTTAATCGCCGCGTTCTATGCCTTTGTTTTTGTAAGGAGTTTTGCGAAGCGGATGGTAACCTTAAGCGTTGCATGGCCTGGGAGGGTAATCCCTCGCTTGGCTAAAAAAGCTTTAAACGCTCGTGTGATCCGGATATCTAAATCTTTAAAATGTTATTGGGTCCATCCCTTAAAATCTTTGAGGTAAGTAGCAAATAGGTTTTCGCTTTCGTATAACCTGTTCGCGATTATCGTTTTGATAATCCAGGTGTTGCGGCGTTCGTTGGATGCGTCGTTCGGTAGGTATTTTAAGGTGAAGTTCTGCTCGTCGTAAAACTGCAGGTCGCATACGGCGAGGGCAGTCTTCGGCAAACCGAAATCGACGAAAGCACTTAGGAGCTCCTAATTTAGGATCCCTTGCTCCCCGCGCTCGTTATCGTCCGGTTTGGCTAATCCGGATATGTTGTTGGGGTTGGCAAAAAGTATTGCCCTGTGATCTTTTGGTCCAAAAGCCGCTTTGGCCTGCTAGCAGGTTGGGGCTTTCGGGGATTACGTAACGCCTTCCGCGAAAATCGTCAAGTCTTTTAACCAAAAGCCGCTTTGGCCTGCTGGCAGGTCGGGGCTTTTAGGAGAGTTTTGCCGGTTTTCCTCGAATGCGCTACCGAGCGGGAGATTTGGGGTCTCCTGCTCCAGGTCCTTTAAAAAACCGCTTTGGCCTGCTGGTAGGTCGGGGCTTTCGAAAGAACCCTTTACCTTGCTTATTTGTATTGCCCTAAAGCAACACTAATCAGTGTTGGTAGGAGTATGTACTTTTGTGGGCTCGGAGATTTCCAAAACAAAGTGAATAATGATCCTTTATATTATAGGAATTATAATCTATTGTGCACGAAAAGGAAAGGAACCTATCTGCTAAAGGGGGAGCAGAAGGGAGGCTATATATACACGATCCTGATTACCAAAGGGGCCTTCCCCTGCTCCCAGCCTCCGCAGGCTTGCGGGTCCTCGGATCCCGTGATCAGAGATCACGGGACCGGAGGATCCGACTCTCTCTGGGCTCTGCCGATTGCCTGCACAGGCCAGTGCAATCCAACAAAAAGCTTAAAAATTTGACTCGCTACAAGTACTTTTTCAACCAGGGCAGCGAGTCGTATCCATGCTGCCACCTTTTCAATGGAAGCACTAGCCACTCCCCCTTTTTGCTAGTAGCACTCACCCTACTCCACTTTTGGCCTGTGCACCACCCGTGCAGCCCGGTTTCGCTGCTTACCAAATTTGGCCCGCAGTTGAAACTCGATACCATTGGCTGCGCATTCGTAATAAAGCCACTAAGGCCCAGGCATTCAGCCACTGGATCCCCCAATTGACAGCCCCAACCTGCCCAAAAGCTGCACGCAAAGAGGTGCACGCGGAGAGGTGCACGCGGAAAGGTGCACGCGGAGAGGTGCAAAAGCGCTTTGCACATTCCCAAAAAAAAAAAAAATTACCTTTGCACCTATGCACCTTCGCACCTTTGCACCGCTGCCTATGTGCATTTGTGTGGGTGCGCCATAGAAAGTTGCATAGCGGCCGATATCGGGGCACGGTGAGTGCTAATAGCAAAAAAGGGGAGGCCTGGATATAGCCTCTTTCAATGTGGCATTGGGTACGTGCACCCCTTGCGTAGCCCCGGAGATACTTGCGGGTAAAACTGGACCGTCTCCACGAGGTAAGTTTGTTACAAAAACCAAAAAACCATTAGTATCAAACACGCCCTTAAGTCAAGACCCCTACTTTGCGCCACCCCCCACTTCCGGCCACCCCGATTCCCATACTAAATCGCCAAAACGCACCGTTTTCAATCCGCAATAGCAAATCCAAATAAAATCGCACAAATGCAATCCTAAAACCAATCGAAAGCCGTTTTTTAACGCTTTTCAAAAATATTAATTTTGGATTTCTTAGGTACTGATGAATCCGGAAATTTAAATTTGAAAACAAAGGTCCAAAATACATACTAATTTTACGACATTACACAGTTAAATAAATCTTCAAATTTATATCCGATTAGGCTTTGGTATTTTATATAATATGGAGTTTAGAAAGGACTTTTTAAAAGTAAAACCGTATATTTTAACCTATTTTTTTCTATTTAATTAAAAAATATTTTATATTTTACTAACAAACTTTTTATATGGGAAAAACTTTTAACTTTTTTATTTAAATGAAAAAAATAGTTATAAATATACTGTTTTACGTAAAGGAAAGCCCTTTTAAAACTTTATATTAATGTAAATACCCGGGTTTCATTCAATCCAAATTTAAAGATTTATTTTACTTTATATTTTCGTAAAATTAGTATGTATTTTGCACCTTCAACTTTAAGCCGGAATCCCTAGCCCTATAAGGCTTTTAAAAATACAAACTTGCCTTGTTACAAAGGCTTTAAAAAAAACGCTTTCGATTGGTTTTAGGTTTGCATTTGTGCGATTTTATTTCGATTTGCTATTGCGGATTGAAAACGGTGCGTTTTGGCGATTTAGTATGGGAATCGGGGTGGCCGGAAGTGGGGGGTGGCGCAAAGTAGGGGTCTTGACTTATATTCCCAGCATCTTCGTCAACATCTACGTTGTCTCTTGTGCGGTCCGCCGGTTTGTGACGAGTGTTTTTGTTCTAGTTTCCGTGTCATCATCCGGCGTATGACTTTCCGCGAGAGGCTTGGGTTCGGGCCTGAGCAAATCGTCGCTGCTAGGAGTGTCCCTTGGGACTTCCGTTTTGTGTTTGTTATCGCTCCCCCCCTTCTGCCCTCTGCTATGCAGCTTGGCAGCCGCTACATGCAGCTTGGCAGCCGCTACATGCGTTCTACCCCTTAGACTGTGGCTGCTCCTTGCCGTAGCAAGCCATGCCATGACCGTCCCGGACCCCTTCTTCACATTCTTGCCGTCGCCCTGCACGAGCACGACGGCCTTGCACAGCGTCCGCGCGTCCGCGGCTTCGCAGCCCCCGGGCCAGTTGACGCTCTTGACGACGAGCGCGGGGGCCACCTCAAGCAAGTACGCGCAGCCCCGCCGGATTTGAGGCTGGGCGGCTCCGCCGGCCGCGGTGTCTGTGGGCGTGGCCTCTGAGACTGAGGCTCCGGCGGCTGCAAGGTCGAGACAGCGATACGGCCCAAGGTCCCGGAGCGAGGAGCTAGATGGCCACTGGACGCTGTAGACGCTGGTAGCAAGCTCGAGACCGTTTGCGAGCTTCACGGCCGGCGCGACAATCTCGTCGCGCACCGAGTCTCGCAGGGAGCTGCGCGCCGATGCCCGTGTCGTGTTTTTTGGTTGCACACCGTCGGGAAGGTCGAACACTGCCGAAAGAACGAGGCACAACTTTTTGGTCACCTCCTTGATATGCCCCCGTATGCCTCCTTTACTTTCGGCATCGTTGGCAAAGGCGGCAAGCGCCTCACTTCGCCAGTTTCGGCAGTGGGAGTAGTCTGTCGCAGACGGTTGTCAGTTGAAGATATAATTGTTATGTTCGCAGCGGAGACCCTCACCGTTGCGGAGAGTGAGTAACAGATCAGAGGCTTTACGCAAGACGCCCATCTCTTTCTCGGAGACGAAGCAAAGCGGCTCCCCAAAAACCTCCCTGTCCAGAAATTCCATCACAACCGCAATGACCTGGTACTCGTCCGCTCCGCCGACCTCACGACAGTCTCGCGCGGCCTCCCTGACCAGCCTCTGAAACGCCTCGGCCTGGTCGGGCACCGGGCGGCAGCTATAGAGGCGGCCGCCATTGAGCGCGTCAAGGGCAGGCTTCAGGCGGTTGCGGACGAGGCGCACGACGGCGTGGTACAACCCGGTGAATAATTCGGTGGCCTCGGACTCGGTCAGGTCTGCGCGTTGCGGCTGCAGGCGGAAGACGTGGTCTCGGGTCGCCTTCAGCTCGTCGCGCGTCGCCTTCAGTTTGTCAACTAACTCGGCGCGGGTAGCATCTGGCTGCTCGGTGCGGATAGCATTTAGCTGCTCGGTGCGGATAGCATCTAGCCCGGCAAGGAGAGCATCTAGCCGCTGGGTGCCGGTAGCATTTCGCTGCTCGACAAGAATAGCATCTAGCTGCTCCATAAGGATATCATTTAGCTGCTCGATGCGGCCATTTAGGTGCTGGGTGCCGGTAGCATTTAGCTGCTCGGTGTGGCTAGCATTTAGGTGCTGGGTGCCGGTAGCACCTAGCTGCTCGGTAGGGATGGCATCTGGCTGCTGGGTGCCGGTAACATTTCGCTGCTCGGCAGGAATAGCATCTGGCTGCTCGGTGGGGATAATATCTATCTGCTGGGTGCCGGTAGCATCTAGCCCGGCCTGCGGCCCTTCCACATCTTCTTGGTCCTTGTGTAGCTTGAAATCCTGGGAAGGTTTGCCGTAAGAGTCCTTGTGACCCTGGTCGGTGTTATTGCTGGGCGGTGTAGCACCATCCGTGTTGACGTTGTCCACGACGGGGGGAGCTGGGCTTGCTTCAGCGTGGGGGGAGTTTGCGAGTCGGTTGGAAGTCGAGGGCACCGGACCCTCCTGTCCTTGACCATCGGGCCCTGGTTGAGGGTTTCCCATAGTTGCGTTTTGCTTCTCTGTCGTTGTGGAGCCAAGGCAAAAGGATCGCGGCGTGATGCACATTTTGATATGCCAAAAGCACAGAAATTTCGGGCGGGATTTTCAACAAAAGGAGTGGGGGGGGGGGGGGGACATCGGGGAAAGTACGGTCTATGAAAAACCCACTGGCCGAAAGCAGTGCGTCTAGCTTGGTACCCGGGGTGACCTCGAAATACATTGGGTATATGAACGCCAAGCTCGAGCCCAATGTGCAATTTTGCTTGGGCCGCAATGGCCAACGATGTGCCTCCTGCAGGCGAGCCCAGCAAGCAGCCAGCCAGCCCCATTACTGATAAGTGATCCACGCTCGGGGTTGAGGGAGGGAAATGGCTACGATAGCATGTCACGCAATCATTGGTCATAGGCTCAGTCATGGCAGGTCAGGCAGCTTCGTTTCCCCCCGATATCCTGCTCTAGCTTAGCGTCCTTGATCAAAGCCTAACGGGGGCTAATGCCTTCGGGGCGAACTAACATGAGGAAGCCCAAAAGAATCGCTGAAAAATGTGTTCAAATTGGGCATGGGACTCTCACCTGAAAGAGCCTGGTTCCCCGCCGATGGGTATCACCTAAACACTCGCCTCGATCCCTCTCTTTCGAAAAAAAAAAAAGCAAACACCAAACCGAGAAGGTTGCGGGGCATCCTGGCAACAGCCCGAACACTATGGGGAGCGAGCGAGAGCTCATCGTGGCCATCGACTTTGGCACCACATTCACGGGGGTGTGCTGGGTGGAAACGTCCAGGGTAAGTTATGTTAAGGGGTAGCAGGCAGTTGATCCCGCCAACGGCAAGCAGAGTCATACTGACAGTAGTTTCCCGCAGCCACACTCGCAGAACGTCATCGGTTTATGGCCGGGCGAGGGTGGCACCAAGAAGAGCAGCCCGAAGGTGCCCTCGGAGCTACGGAGGACGGACAATACCTATCAATGGGGGTTCCAAATCCCTCATCAGATAGCAGTGAGAGACAAGCTCTTCAAGCTGTATGCTCGTTTCTGACAGCCTCAAGTTGATTCAATGGCTTTCTAACAGCCGCCGGTTGAAAAACCAACAGGAGACTCCAATTCGACGACACACCTCCCGGCACATTGGAACCGGAGACACTCACCCGAATCTACCTGGATTACCTCCATAAGTATGTCTGGGAGGCTCTGACGGAGCGACTCTCGATCGAAGTCCTGCGCTCCGTGCCTATCCACTTTGTCATCGCGGTACCAGCGATATGGAAGGATTCGGCCAAGAAGAAGACCCGGGATGCAGCCCATAACGCCGGGTTCCGGGGGATTGGAGACACTTACGTGGTGTCTGAGCCGGTGAGCCTCGAAGAATACTCCTCCATCCTCGCGTCCAGGAGAGCCTGTTTGTCCCTTCAATGCTGATGAGGTTCGTTGGATATGTCAAGGAGGCCGCTGCAGTCTATACGCTGGTCAACACGAGAGATGCGGTGCTTGAGGTCGGCAAGAAATACGTTGTCTGCGATGCCGGCGGCGGCACCGTGGATCTGATCACGTACGAGATCATGCGGAAGCGCGAGCTTACGGTCCGCGAGGTGACCCAGGGCAATGGAGGCAGATGCGGGTCCGTGCTTCTCAACAATAGCTTCAGGGACTACCTCAAGCGAAAGCATCCGACATACTGGGACGACGTCAGGCTCTCCGAGCCGACACAAGAGTTTGAAGGGGTAAGTATGTTGAACACCAACATCTCACCTTACCCCTGAACCCCTGAGTCACCCCGCTTTGCCCACCAGGGAGGCAGATTAGTCGTTGACCGAGCCTCTCGAAACAGTACAAAAAGACGTGGCACCCGAAGGCGGAGCCGATGGTGCTCGTCGTCGATCGGTCGATCGATCCCAAGTATCAACGGTTCAAGGTGCCACAAAAGGACATGGTCGATATATTCGAGCCTATCATCCTCAAAGTCCTGGGCCTGATCCGAGAGCAGATCGAGGAAGCCGGCGATGGGGTTACGGCGGTGCTGATGGTCGGCGGTTTCGGCGAGAGCAATTACTTGCGCAGGCGCGTCCAGGATGATGTCGGCCGCCAAGGCATCGCGGTCCTGCAGCCCGAGAGCCCCTGGACTGCCGTTATGCGCGGCGCAGCCATGAAAGGCCTTAGCCGCGTTGCCCCGCACCTGAGCCAGCTCAATCTCACCAGTCGGGTGGCCAGGAAGAGCTACGGCGTGGAGCTGAGCGTGCCCTTCGACGAGAAGGTTCACGATAAGTCCAAGAGGTGAGCATTGTGCAACTTACTTACCTTATGTCAAAGCGCTCTCCCCTTGGATTGCTGCCGCCGGGCGCTTTTTGACAATATGCTGTTTACTGACATCGTGGAGTTGTCTCCCCGTTCAGGTACAGAGACAGGAATGGGATCAAGTACGTCGTGAAGGCGATGAACTGGTTCATCACTAAGGTGAGTGTACACATTCCTTGTCCCAACGAAACCGACGGGGCATTTACCTATATATCAATCAGCTCTGAACTAATCGATCAACCTCGACAGGGGCAGTCCTATCCCGAGAACGAAGTGGTCAGATTCGACTTCGTATACAATATCCCCAACGGCCGATTGGGAGCGGATCCGGACAAGGAAATCACCATCTATGGCCACTCGGCCAGCACGCCGCTGCCAGTGCACAAGGACAAGGACACAATCAAGATCGCTAACCTGAAGCTGGACAAGAGCCGCGTTTCCCAAAAGGCGCTCAACGAGGTCGGCAAGCACTGGGTCGGATTTCATCGCTACCACGGGATCGCAGGAGCCATCGAGGTCTCCTACGGATCCGCTCTTATTGAGTACAGAGTGAAGCTCGCCGGTAGGTTAAATCTCTGACCCTCCATCAGCAACCACGTAATTCATAACTGAAGCTGACGTGAGCGTTCGAGGCTTGCAGGCAAGGTGCACGACGCCATCGAGGTCGAATACGACGAAGAAGTGTCAAATGGCGACACAGAATCGGATGCGGGCAAATCCTTTCTAGCGGAGATGGAGTGAGAGAGGCATAGTCCTGCTGAATTGCCGGGGGACAGCTCTCCTTGGTGATAACGTACGTTGGCGTTGGGGCATTCATCACACAAGGAAAGAGACTCCGGGTCGACTTTGTATTTGGAGGTGACATCCAGGGGGAAAAGTTATCGAGCCACTCACTGCCCTATTCAAGTGCGTGGGACAGCACAGAAGGAACAAAAACAGCTATCGTGTTGGATTGCACTGGCCTGTGCAGGCAATCGGCAGAGCCTAGAGAGAGTCGGATCCTCCGGTCCCGTGATCTCTGATCACGGGATCCGAGGACCCGCAAGCCTGCGGAGGCTGGGAGCAGGGGAAGGCCCTTTTGGTGATCAGGATCGTGTATATATAGCCTCCCTTCTGCTCCCCCTCTGGCAGATAGGTTCCTTTCCTCTTCGTGCACAATAGATTATAATTCCTCTGATATAAGGGATTATTGTTCACCTTGTTTTGGAAATCTCCGAGCCCACAAAAGTACATACTCCTACCAACACTAATCAATGTTGCTTTAGGGCAACACAAATAAGCAAAGTAGAGGGTCCTTTCGAAAGCCCCGACCTGCTAGCAGGCCAGAGCGGTTTTCTAAAGGACCTGGAACAGGAGACCCCAAACCTCCCGCTTGGTAGCGCATTTGAGGAAAACCGGCAAGACTCTCCTAAAAGCCCCGACCTGCCAGCAGGCTAAAGCGGTTTTTGGTTGAGAGATTTGACGATTTTCGCGAAGGGCGTTGCGTGATCCCCGAGAGCCCCGACCTGCTAGCAGGCTAGAGCGGTTTTTGGATTAAAAAATTATAGGGCAATACTTTTTGCCAACCCCGACAATATGCCCGGATTAGCTAAACCGGACGACGACGAGCGCGGGGAGCAAGGGATCCTAGATTAGAAGCTCCTAAATGCTTTCGTTGATTTCGGTTTGCCGAAAACTGTCCTCGCCGTATACGACCGGCAGTTTTACGACGAGCAAAACTTTACCCTAGGATGCTTACCGAACGACGCATCCAACGAGCGCCGCAACACCTGGATTATTAAAACGATAATCGCGAATAGGTTATACGAAGGCGAAGACCTATTTGCTACCTATTTCGAGGATTTTAAGGGATAAACCCAGCAACATTTTAAGGATTTAGATATCCGGATTACACGAGCGTTTAAAGCTTTTTTGGCCAAGCGAAAGATCACCTTCCTAAGCCATGCAACGCTTAAGGTTACCATCCATTTCGCAAAACTCCTTACAAAGACAAAGGCACAGAACGCGGCGATCGAGGGAACACGTTAACCCCTTTCCCATAATTACAAACCGATAAAAAAGGCCTCGGCTAAAAAGCAGCCCGAGGCAGGAACTTCGGCCCGAGCGCCCCTTTCGCCCCCCTCGCCTTTTTCCTTAACTCGCAAACGATTAACAAACGAAACGACGCGCTTACGATCCCTTAAACGGGATCGCGGTAATCCGACGCCAAACGAAACAGGCCTACCATTAGGCCTACCATTAAGCCTACTAATAAGCCCACCGCTACCCCGACCGTTAGGGCTAAACACCTACTCGTGGTTAGCTCCGCCGCCTTTGCCGCTAAAGGAAAAAAGGTTTGCAAATTTTAATAATTTTGGAAATTCCTTTTTAAAGCTACCGACGACCACCGCGGCGCCTACCCAAGCAGTAAGGCGCCACCACCAAACCTACCTCAAGGCCTAACAAGCGCGGCTAACGGACGAAACATTGCGCTAACGATTTCGTTTCGAGACCCCGGTCCCAGCCCGGTACGAGATAATACCTCCCCCACTATCGGACTACCGGAAGCTCCCACCTATCGAAATACCTAATGCTGTAATCGATACGAGCATAGTAAAGGCATTTAAGCAGGTATGGGACAAAGCTTATAGCTACACCGGGGAATAATACGATATCCTCAACGATAAGGTCCTATTTTTTACAAATACGTGCGAAATGTTTAAAATACCCCTTTCACAACTCCATACGCTATTCCCATTAACCCTTTAAGGCCGTGCCGCTTAGTATTTCACCTTTAAAATAGGTAAAGGCCAAACCTTTAAAGCATTATACCTGGCCCTTTAAAAGCACTTCGATATTAAAATTAATAAACAGCAGTACTATATAAACTGGAGCTCGATTACCTTCCAAATTATACGTTCCGAAAGCGAAAACGCAGGAAAATCCAATATGGAGATTTTGCAAACCCTCCTCGACAAACTATAAATTTGTTAACGAGCGTTAGGTCCGGCATATTAAAAGGACCACCAACTTGTAACGAGCACCTTCCGGGCAATTTAAAGAATTCCCGAGCTTAAAATAGCTCTTTTTAGGCTAAAAAAGACCTTTAAAGCTTTAGCCTCCCAACTTAAAAGCACGATGCAAATGGAAAAGAACGTCAACGCTTTAGGCATCTATTTCGTGGAACGCCGGTTCGGAAACGCTGCTCGTTCCGATTAGCGGATAGGCAACCGTACCGGCAACAATCCTAACAAACCATAAAAACGTAAATTAAAGTGCTGGATTTGCGGAAAGCCTAGTTACCGTTCCAAAAATCACACGCCCTAGGAATAAAAAATATTTAAAGCGCTGTAAAAACGAGGGCAGGAAGCTCGTAGAAAGTTAAAGAAAGGATATACCTAATTCCTCGCAATTTACGAGCCCGGCAGCAGCGATAAAAAAGATACGGAAGCTACAAACGAATACGATTCCAATCAAACAACAAATAACGAGTTTGATTTGGCGAGCACTTATTTCATAACACCGGCTATAGCAACGTACCTCGCCGACGAGGCCTTCCTATACCGATTGCATTCCGAAACTTTAGGATCAGCTAAAAAGGAACCTACCGCGCTAGCAAAGCAGGTACTTGTTTAGTATATGCTTACAACCACCGACAAATGGTACGGTATCATCCTAAATACCGGAACGGCAAAAGTTTTAATTGCAAAAATAACCCAATTCCAAGCCCTGCAACGCCATCTGCCTAATTTCGACCTGGATATTAGCAAAAAAAAAAAACGTATGCGTTTTGGATTAGGAAAAGCCATTTTTAGCGTCGGAAAAATCACCCTTTCGACCCCGATAGGCTTTATTACGTTCCATATAGTGCCTACGCCTATACCATTCCTCCTTTGCATCGATAATATGGACGCGCTTGGGGTTTATTTCGATAATACCCGCAACGAGCTGGTAATTAAGCTCGGTAAGCGCGTGCCGATTATGCGACGTTACGGCTACCCCTGGTTTTTCCTTAACGACGTTAGCTATGTAATAACAGGCGTATCGTTTATAACGGAACTAAAGAGCGTGGAAGCAGCCGTCCTAACGGAAGCTGAGCTTAAACGCGTGCATAAACGCTTTGGCCACCTTTCCGTCGAAAAGCTTTGGACTGTTTTATAACGGGCAAGCCATAAAGCCGATCGCAACGCTTTGGAAATAATTAATCGCGTGTGCTATTACTGTTAAATTAAAGCACCCGCACTACAGCGTTTTCGATTTACGTTTAAAGACGACTTCGACTTTAATTACGAGGTCGTTGCTAACGTAATGCAACTGGACAACAAACTAGTACTTTATATAATCGATGCGAACACAGCATTCAGTACCGCAACGTTCTTAAAAGATATAAGCGCAAAAAAGATTTGGGAAGCTTTTAAACGCTGTTAGTTAAATACCTATTTGGGGCCCCCAAATGTGCTATCTTACAACGCAGGTACCAATTTTGCCGCGAGCGAATTTCAAACGGAAGCAAAGCTTTTTAGGATCACCTGCAGCCAGGTCCTAATAAAAGCGCACTAGTCGATAAGCAAAATGGAAAGGTACTACGGACCACTCCGCCGAACTTATAAGATAATCCGAAAGGAGTGTCCTAATCTGCACCCCGATTCCGCGCTTTAAAAAGCTATTAAAGCCATAAACGATACGGCAGGCCCTAACGGCCTTATCCTTACGCTATTCGTTTTCGAAGCCATACCACGCATTAATAACAACTCCCTTCCAACAAAAAGCCAAATTCAAAAAGCGGCAGCGATTACCAAAGCTATAGGTAAATTCCAAAAGCTTTACGCCAAACGCAAAGTACAGGACGCACTAAACACACGCAACGGGCCGAGCACGGAAAGCACGTTGCTTAAAGCGCTGGCTTTGGGAACAAAGGTGTTAGTACATAGGGAATACGGCGAATGGAAAAGACCGTATAAAATCCTTTAAGTAGCAGATAACGAGGTGACGATCGAGACTGTTAACGGCCCTTTAACGTTCCGGAACACTGCCTACAAACTATACCATAAAGCGCAAAAGCAGGAAACTGCAAATACGGAAAAGCAACTAGCCCCGTTCGAGTATCCGCTATAAACGGAACCAAAACGGAAAGGGAAACCGCTAAAAATTACGAAAACGGTAACGGCAAGCGCGTCTAGCGACAGCGAAGCCCTTTCCGAAATCGAAATTGCACCCGCACCCGCACCCGCTAGGCCCGATAAATTACGGAAGGCATTTGCTTAAAAGGCACCGGCACTAACGGCACCCGAAGCACCAGCCCTTAAACGACGAAAACGACCCCCGCGCCAAACAGCAACGGCATTCCTAGCCCTAAAAAAGAAGGAATCCCTACGTTTGGCGCTCTAATACCGACAAGAGGGCAAAATTAAAGCTCCCGGACGCCCATTCGAAAAGTCCGATTGGTTTAAGATTAAAGCACTCCTCGCCGCCGGAGTAATTAAACCGATTAAATTAAGCGGTATTGGTAGCGCGAAAGTTTTTAAGTCCCGCTTTGTTAAAAAAGTTAAAAGCACCAACTCGATCCCTTATAAGAAATTGAAATTTGTAATGTAAGGATATAGCGACTAGGAAAAAAAAAGCCTTTTTACCCAGTCCCCAACGATTATGCGATGCAGCTAACGCTTAATCCTCGCACTTAGCCCGTCCTTTAGGAAGCGAAGCTTTATGCTAATAATTAAAAATATCAGCCAAACGTACACCCAATCCGAAATAAAGCTATAAAAAAAAGTTATTCTGCGCTTCCCCAAAGAACTGGAACACCGATACCCGGAAAGCACTGCCCTTTAACTAATTAAACCGCTTTACGGATTGGCCGAAACAGGGCTACATTAGTTCGTTACGTACCAAAGGTATTATAAAAAACGCCTGGATTGTTCCATTTCGGAGTATAATCCGTGCTTGTTTGTTTTAAAAATCGAATAAAGCTTTGAAATAGTTGGCATACAAACCGACGATATTTTAAATTTAAGTAACGCCGAGTTTATGCAAAAAAAGGAAATAGCGCTTTAAAAAACCGGGTTTAAAGCGAAACCGAAATCGATTTTGCACCCAGGAAACGAAGGCAACTTTAACGGATGCAAGATTTTGGTTAGATAAAATACTGTTACTATACAGCAAAAAGGATAGGCAGATCGTTTGGAGCTGGTAACTGCTGGATTAGACGATACCTAACAGTAGTACGTCGTACAACGCGCACGAAGGGCATATATAAACTCGATATGCCAACTAAAAGCCGCTTTCAACTATTTTGTAACTATATAAGCTAAAAATCCTGTAAATACAAACGTATTTAAACTTAACAAAAGGATTTAATAGCAAATCGATAACGCAAACAAAGGTTTGAATTACGTGCAATTAAATCTGCAAACAGCCAACTTGTATATGTTTATAGACGGGTCCTTCGCCAATAACAAAAACCTTAGTTCATAAATTGGCTTTGTAATCGTCCTAAGTAACGAAGGAGCTATAAAGCAGGAAAACAGCTTCCGGGTTACCGGCAATATCCTGCACTAAAGCTCCGTAAAATGCAAAAGGGTTACAAAAAGCGTTCTAGCGAGCGAAATTTACGGTATGGTTAGCGGCTTCGATACTGGCTATGTCCTAAAGATAACGCTCGCAACGATTTATAAAAAGCTGGATTTGCCCCCTTGCAAATTGATTATCTGCACCGATAGCTTTTCGCTTTACCAATGCTTTATTTAGCTTAGGACTACTACGGAAAAACGCTTTATAATAAATATTATGGCTTTCCGCGAGTCCTACGAAACGCGCGAAATCGACGAGATCAAATGGATCGCAGGGGTAAATAACCCGGCCGACGCTTTAACAAAGGAGCTGCCAAACAAGGCTTTAAAGGACCTTGTAAGTAGCAATTTAACCACCGTGAAAGTGGAAGGATGGGTAAAACGGGATTACAAATAAAAAAAAGCTAAGGAATGCATACAAAATCGTTTTCCATGGTACCAAAACGCCAAAATCCCTAAAAACAACGCAAAAATCGACAAAATAAAAATGCTTAAATTAAAAAAGCAATAAACGACTATGCCGAAATAATAAACGATTTCACAACCAGATTTTTCCAAATATCCCGTTAAATTCCCCTTTATTCCTCCTCCTCGTTATCTCTGCCATCCCCCAGCCAGGCAGCTTCGTATATTTTTAAAGCGGCCGCGCGGCCCGCCGCCTTCCGCTCTAATCGCGACATTATCAGGAGGTCGGTATTAGCATCTTTTTAACCTTTCCTATCCTTAGCCGCCAGCTATAGCATGCATTTAGTAGCGATACGCCATTTATTAAGGGTTTAAAGATTATAAAACATATATTAGCAAGCGCACCTAAAGCATTAAATTGGGAAAACAAACTTACCTTTTTATCGCGGTTATCGCGACCCTATTCCATTATAAACTTAAGCGCCGGACGCAACGCGATCGAAGGATTGGAGGATAGTTAAAATAAGCTTTAAAAGAGATAAGGGAAAATCGAAATGCTTACATGAGCTAACAGGTATGGCCCGACGCGCACAGCCAACAACGCTTTTTGACCGGGACTATGTCCCGACAGCCATCGCCCTCCTTCATTTTGCCGGCGAAAGCGGACTTTAGGCAACCTAGGCAAGGGACAACGCGTAAGGCGCTCTTTCCACCGCGCGGATCCGGTGCAAAAACCGTTTTGCCACCAATAGCAGGCCTAACGATCTTAATGGCCGCCTTTTTCTTTTTATCCAACGGAGCAGGCGCAGGATCGGCGTTTTCGAAATCGAAGTTATCATCGAACGGGTCAAGGAATTAATCGATAGCGGCGTCGGCAGCCGCGGGCGCAGGCGCGACTAAAGGTGCAAAAATGGCCATCGCAAAATCGAAAGCCTTAGCGGCAAGGCCTTGGAGCCGCTTTAAAGATCTGCCACCGCTATGCGCGACAGATCGAAGCTTCCGAGCCTTTTTAGCGACCGCACCAGACTTGGTATTGCCCTTCTTATTACCCATGGTAACGAAAGCGATCGAAAGGTTAACCGACAGAAGACTAATCGAACAAAGCGGGTAAAAGATGCTGCAAACAAAGGGCAATACAAGCGGACGATCTGGATCAACGAGGTTTACCAAATCAAATTGCCCGACCTCTCAAAGGCCGGAAGGAAGGCTCTTTATAGAGCCTGGACCCGGCCTGCAAAAAGTCCTTAATCTGCGTTCCTATTGTCCCGCATTAAGTTATAACCTAAATAGCCCGTTAAGGTTATTCACTGCTATTGTGCTCTCTAATTGCACCACCCACCGCTCTGCCCGCGCACCGCAAGCCAAATCCGGTGGACCCCATCACGTCATCGTTCCTATTGTCGCTATTAAAAGCGACGAGCCGCTTTAAGAGCGGCTATTCACTCTTTTCCTAATCCGGACTACTTGGTCCGGAGATTCCCTTTGTTATTTATCTTACAAAATCCAATAGAGCTTGGATCACGGGATCTGTCACGTGAAAGGATCTCCCAATTGCCTGCACAAAAGAAAAAGTTGCCGGTGTTGGATTGCACTAGCCTGTGCAAGCAATCGGCAAAGCCCAGAGAGAGTCGGATCCTCCGGTCCCGTGATCTCTGATCACGGGATCCGAGGACCCGCAAGCCTGCGGAGGCTGGGAGCAGGGGAAGGCCCCTTTGGTGATCAGGATCGTGTATATATAGCCTCCCTTCTGCTCCCCCTCTGGCAGATAGGTTCCTTTCCTCTTCGTGCACAATAGATTATAATTCCTCTGATATAAGGGATCATTGTTCACCCTGTTTTGGAGATCTCCGAGCCCACAGGAGTACATACTCCTACCAACATATCGATCAAATGGAGACATCAACCTTAACTTGGGACCCTGTTGAACTCTGCGTTCCAGACGGTCTCTTTAATTATCGAGTGCTTTTTGCTTCCAGTGATTCTTGACGCGGGCGTCCTAAACCTTTCAGTTGAAGTTGCGGGGCAAACTGACGGGCCAGAATGTCTGTATCCTTGGCCAAATGTTTCAAGGTGAACCTAGATTTTTGTGGATTCTGCGAGGATTCTATCCCAGCTGGAAACGCTCGAGCAGCTTGCCGCATGTATGAGTGATGCTCGCTCTTATCAACAGACTCCTAACAATCTGGGCTTTCAGTCCGCTTCACCACTATGGTCTTGTCACTATATGAATTATCTTTTAACAATCTGGCCTTGTCAGTTAGGGAGACCCGGTGGGTTCGAGGCGATGATTCTTTTAGCCGCAATAACTGCACCACCCATGGTAATCTAGTTGCAAGCATCGTGAGGCTGCAATCGATTCCGGTGACTAAGTAGGCCTTGTTTCCGTTGTCAAGCCCCGACGCCCCCGAACTTTATATACAGAGCTGCTTGGCGACATATTTTCGGCCTGTTCTCCCTTATCTGCCATGCCACTTACACTCCACAGAAACCACTACTTCAGAGAGCACCACAATACGCTTTTTTTTTTTTTATTTTACAGCCGTTCTCCTCCTCCTCTCCCGCCGTTGCGGCGACACCCTGTCCAAGCCCTAACTTGGCCAAGTCGATCGCGGAGCTAAAAGCCAATATCGGCAACGGAACACCCGTCGCTGAGCCGAGCCCAGCCAGGACTGGTTGCAGCCGATAACGAATGGACGGGGTGACCGCCGGTTGTCCACGAGCCGACGAGCCGCCGGCAGCGACCGGTCGGCCGACCATCCGACCCGCCGAAGGACTGACATTGTCTTCGTCAATGACCACGCCGATGGGGGGTAGCTGAGGGTTTCGGGCCGCCTTCTCGAGGTCGCTGATGCGAGTTTTGAGATAGTCTTTGTCCTCTTTTAGGTCATCGGTCTGCTTGCGCAGATCGAGCTTGGCACCCTTGAAGGCAGCGACCAGCTCATCCCGTTGGGCTATCTCCATAACTGTTCCCTTGTAAATGGGTGGGGCAGTCTCCCTGCCCAGTGGTCGTTTTCGTGTTCAACAAGCAAACATCCAGGGCTTCTGTTACAGACGACCAGCTGGACTATTGCCAGACTTCGATTGCGAACGAACGTGGCCCTTAGGTCGGAAACATTTATAGCCTTGCCCACGAAAAAAACACTTGAGCATGTCGCTGATCTTCTCAGAGAACACTACCCCCGCCTACTGGAGAATAGCACCAAGACCAGACCCCTTGTCGGCCCTCCGGTCGTTTTTGAAACAGATATGTTTGACTTCGTCTACGGCTAGTACAGGAAGATCGGGGTTGAAGTGGCCAAATTCATTTAAGGGCAAATCGATGTTAACCCATCGTCCGAGGGCACCGACTGCGGTGGCTGGGTTGGTTCAAACGCCCGAGACAGCACAAGGCGGACGAACCGAAATGTTCGCCACGGGGTTGAGAGAAAAGGTCTTTGTGCTGAAGACTACACGAAAAGCATGGATGCAGCACCCAGCGAAGGGATGTTGTACCATGGGTATGGAGATCTCATCTTCCACACTTTCGCTTTCTTCTTGATCTGGAACGATTTTCATACCTCTTTGCTTCTTCACAGCAGTCCCCAAAACTTCAAGCACAAGATGCGCAGGGTTATTTTCCACAGGGACCCAGTTGGCATCACATTCAGGACCACCCCATGGATGGAATTATCACTACGGTTTGTCAAGGTTCAGGAGTTCAGAGGGCCTCATCATCAGTGCACCACGTATGCTAGACTTGATTCACTACCCGCGTACCAAGATAGCTATCTATACAGACACACCCAAAATCACAAGACAAATCTGATCTAAACCAGCGTCATAAGAGTTTCGCGAAATCACCGACCGATACCACACACACACACCGAGTTTTGTTTGTTGCGTTTACGCGGAGGGAGCGACGGCGGTGCCGGACGAGGGCGGGACAGTCCTGAGCTCGACCTGGGCGTTCTTGGCGCCGTTGGCGTCGGTGGCGTTCCAGACGAGGGCCTTGACGCCGTCGTCGGCAGTGGGCTGGGCGTAGAAGGCGGTCTGGAGGGCGCCCGACTGCTGGTCGATGTGCAGGGCCAGCTTGCCGTAGAACTCGAACCCCTTGGTCTCGGCCTGGCCGACCTTGGCCGGGTCGGCGTTGAGGGGCAGGAAGCCGACGTTCCTCGAGTCGGCGTTGGGGCGGGGCACGAAGAACTGTGCCATGTCGAGCTTGGCGGCGCCGTTGGTGCCGTTGGTCGAGGCTAGCCACGAGCTGCCCTGCTTGGTGACTGTGGTGAAAGGTGAGATGGATGTCAGTAGCTGAAAGAGTTTTGGGTTTGGGTTTGGGGGTCACGCCATTGGGTGGGGGCGTTGTCAGGGGAAGGGGGTTATATGATCGATGACATATATGTGGGCGAGTGTTTGGTAGCTGGGTCGGAACTGGAGGGGCGACGGCAAGGGGGATTTCCAGAAACTTACACTCGACAGGCTCGGCGCCCGTCTTGGTAATGTCGACCTTGGCGGTGTCGACCAGGTAGGCGGCGCCTGCAACAAAACGAACAAGGGACATGCTGTCAGTTTGATCTTCCACGAGGGATGACAAAGGCCTATTTTTGGGAGAAGGCGATCACATACCATCCTTGGCGCACAGCTTGACGCCGCCCAGGCCGCCTCCGTAGGCGTACAGGGTGAAGTTCTGCCCGTCAGGGAGCTGGGCCAGAGCCAGACCGGAGGCGGCCGAGAAGAGCGACATGGCGCTGGCGACGATGGGGAGAACGTGCATCATCTTGAAGGATTTTGGGGGAGTGTTTTGGGTTGGCGTGTCTAGCCTAGTGGTGCAAAAAAGCGAAGGGTGCTGGAAGGGAACGAGCGTGATGCTTGTCGTCTGAGTGAACAAGAGTTTGTTGGTTTGAGAAAGAGTGTGGTGAGGGCAGAACTTCGAGGGAGAGTGAAAGCGACTTCGCTGCTGGAGCAAGGAAGGGGGAGGGGGAAGGAACAGGACGGGATGGTTGGGAAGTCTTACCCGGCGCCTTTATCTTCTCTCGAGAGCTGTGGCACTCCCCGACTTTGCCCCTGAATAGGAGCTCGGTCGTGGTGGGCGAGATGGCATCAAAGGGGAAAAGCTTCCTCCATGACAAAGCCCGGCGCACGCGCCCCTTTCCGTTCGGACCCTTGGCGGCCATCGTCGTTCTCAGGTATAGTGCGGCCCTCGTGTATCGGGGTGGGCGACGAGCCCGCCCGATTATCGGCGGAAGGCGTGCGCTGCAGGTCGCTTTGCTGGGTCCCCCGTCCGGTGGTTCCGCTGTACCAAGGGCCCCAGATACCCTGAGATGCAGACGGTGGGTGGGGAAGGGAAGGGCGTGTGGTGGTGGCCCTGGGCTTGGGAGGCGGTGCGCTTGGGCCGGGATGTCCGTGTTGTTTCGGGGCCGATAAAAAAGGAAAAAAAAAAAAAAAAGGTAGGACTCCATCGTGAGCCCGCCCGACCACGATCGGCAGTTGTCGACCGCAGGCAGCTCTCTGTCGCTGCCCTAGACGCGAGCAGCGCAAAGGCCACCGGATCCTTTCGGCTCGCTCACACGTCACTGCCGTCGCTTGTATTTGCCCGAGGCGTCCGAGTCAAGGGCATTGGTGGAGTCGAACGACGGCGGAGACGGTTTCGATGTGTCATCCCGGCTCGATATATTGAATCCTATGAGGCTCAGGATGGGGGTCGTGGCGTGGGCTAGCCCCCCTGCGGGGTGCAGAGCGCCATCGGTGGAGCGAGAGGGGAAGGCGTGCTGGGCTTGGGCTTGGACGGGAAGCGTCGGAAGAGGAAGGGTGTGTGTGTGTGTGTGTGTGTGTGTGTTCGTGTGTGGGCGAGTGGACGTTTGTCAGGCCCGGCAGGCAGGCGGGAATAAGGGGCAGCAAGGTTCGAGAAGTGGTTCGTGCCGTGGGCGCTCAGCCGGGGCGCAGCGAATGACAAAGCTAAGCATAACAAAACGCGGTATATGCATACCCAGGATATAGATGAATTTCGCCAAGACGTGCATTCCCACGGGAAGCGGGGGGGCTTCACTGCCAAAGGTGGTAATTGATAGCGAGTTGATTGGGTCTGCGGCCAAGAAACGTCGTCGGGAAGGGGCAAAGGTGAAGGGTGCTGGGGCCCGAGGTGAAGGATTCCCTGCTGAAGAAAAAAAAGGGAGGCCCCGTCGCGGGCGGCACGGCGCAGGGATCGACTCAGGCACCAGCCCTCACGATTCGCCGGAGGAGGGATCCCGCCCTGCGAGGGGCCCCACCATGCCGTCACAGACCCCTCGAAATCTCGAAATCCCCCGAGTCGCTCATTCCCGCAGTCGCACTCGCCGTCCATGCTGCGGAGCGGCGCTGGAGATGGCGATGGTCTGTTTTTTTTTTTTTTTTTTTTTTGCTGTCTTGCTTTCTTCAGCATCGAAGCGCCGCGTCCTGCATGCGCCGCCCACACGTATGGGCCCTCACGGGTGTCACTGGCGTCCCAAAAAGGCACCGGATATGGCCAAGACATTCCTCGCCGGTGGGTTCTTTGTTTGCTTCTTTGTCTTCTCCGCCCGCCCGCTTGTTCCTTCTTCCACGATCCCTGCCCTGAAATTCAGGTCCCCCAAAGAGCCCCCCACTCTCTCTCCAAGGGTCAACGCTGGCGGCTAGCGGGAGCAGCACCGCACCCCCAGCCTAGCTTGCTGAGGCGGGCCTAACGTCTTTCATCTTCCCTGGGCCGTTTCCCCTCATCCCTCCATTCCTTCGTCCAGCTTCTCCTGTCCTGTTGTTGCTATTTCGGGCCTGCGCGCTAGCCCGGTGCAAACGAGGCTCGCCAGGCCTTGCCCTGCCAAATTGTTTCCTCCAGGCAAACGTTTATCAGCCGCACATCTACACGGGCCGCACTGCCGCGGAGGCCGGCCATCCTTGTGTTATTTTCTTTCCATCTTGCTGCTTGCCGCCAGCTCGTTGCCAAGGTCCGAGCGTGCAGCGGCCTCGAGCCGCCGGTTGATCCTGCCCTTTTGTGGAGGGCCCTGCCAAGACATGTGCCGAAACCTGTGCTTGGCTCCGAAAGGTGCAGGGCAAGCAAAAGTGTAAAAGAGTCAAAAAATAGGCCGGACCTGCCTTCCCTGCCCCGCAAGTCGCAGCGGATGTGACAGTGACAGCTTTGACGGGACCGCCGACAAAGCGCGGCGCGATGTATCGCTCCCCAGAAGGGGTCGCTTTGGTAATGGCATGAGGTGGGTGGCGGTGACGACGATGTGCGACGTTGTATACCGGCGAAGCCTCCTTCCATGCGATCTTTTGGCCACCGCGCGAGCAGCATAACGAAGGCGCTATAGATGATATCTCGGCGAGACGCGTGGCAGGCGGTCGACGTAGCTGCATTTTTACCAAGTTTGTACTTTTGCTCCACCTCGGCGTGCTTACTTCTGTATTACAGACTAACACGCACTCAAAGGTCAATAGCGGGTAATCCCCGCTCGTATTACACGGGTGGGCCCCTCTGTAGGCTCCCTTCCTTCGTTTATCTGATCGTGGTGGGCGTGATCTGGCCGCAGGCTGGACCTGCTGGAGCAGCACACGCGCCGCCCGTTTTGATGGGCGTCTGTAGACAAGTGGACCGCACACGCCCCCTATCGCGGAAAATCCCGCGTACCAGCTACGGCCTCCTTCGAGTCAGCCAGCACAGGGGACGACCTCAGGTCCAGTGGGTTCACGGGGGAGGTCTGAGAGTATTGGACTCCTCCTCCTGCGGACTTGTGGAAACATCATGCCAGCGATAGGGGGTTGGCGGCGGCATGGCCGGAGCCGGAGGGCTGTGAGGAGGCGCCTTGCGACGGATGCGCACGCTGGTCAGATGCGGAGGTCCCGTCGCGATGTGATGGGAATAGGTGACCACGTCTGATATATAAGGATGCGTTGATGCGCCTTCGATGTTGGGAATGTCTTCTCTCTTCACCAGGCCACGCACCCTTCTCATGTGCCCCTGAATCCTCCACATTCCTTTCCTTTGGACCCCACATATATACACTCTTTTCTTTACACCCATCAGCCATCATCGCCAAGATGGCTCGCCATTCGCTCATACTTCTATCACTCGCCGCTCTCGGCCTCGCCTCTCCCATCGTGGAGCTGCAGCAGTCCGCAGAGTCCTGGATTCAGCCACGGGCTGCGTGCTCAGGCAACACTCCCACCACTCGCAACAAGTGGTGCGACTTCGACATCAACAGCGACTACTACACTGGCCAGCACCCCAACACGGGCGTCACCAAGGAGTTCTGGCTGGAGCTGACGGACAACGTCACCGTCTCCCCCGACGGCGTCCCTCGCTACGCCCAGACCATCAACGGCACCATCCCGGGCCCGACCCTCGTGGTCGACTGGGGTGACGATGTCGTCGTGCACGTCACCAACAAGCTCACCAAGAGCATCAACGGCACCAGCTTCCACTGGCACGGCCTGCACCAGAAGGGCACCATCATGAGCGACGGTGTCGTCTCCGTCACCCAGTGCCCCTCCATCCCCGGCGAGACCTTCACCTACAAGTGGAAGGCCACCAACTACGGCTCCTCCTGGTACCACTCGCACTTTGCGCTGCAGGCGTGGCAGGGCGTCTTCGGCGGCATCATCATCAACGGCCCCGCCAGTGCCAACTACGACGAGGACGTCGGCATGGTCGTGCTCAGCGACTGGGGCCACAAGACCGTCGACGAGCTCTGGCACCAGGCCGAGGCCCAGGGCCCTCCGAAGCTTGAGAACGCCCTGATCAACGGCCTCAACGTGTACGGCCCCGAGGGCAACCAGACGGGCAAGCGCTGGGAGACCAAGTTCGAGGCCGGCAAGTCGTACCGCCTGCGCATCGTCAACACGGCCATCGACAACCACTTCAAGTTCGGCATCGACAACCACACCATGACCGTCATCTCCGCCGACTTCATCCCCATCCAGCCGTACGAGGCCAAGATGATCAACATCGGCATGGGCCAGCGCTACGACGTCATCGTCAAGGCCGACCAGGCCGCCGTCGCCTCCGACTTCTGGATGCGCGCCATCCCCCAGAGCGCCTGCGGCGAGGTCGAGATGGCCTCCAACACGCGCGCCATCGTGCACTACGGCGACTCCAAGGGCGTGCCCACCACCACCGGCCACGCCTACGTCGACTCGTGCGAGGACGAGCCCGAGACCAAGATGACGCCCATCATCGTCAAGAACGCCGACGCGCCCAACTGGCAGAACCTGCAGGTCGCCGCCCCCGGCATCAACGGCAAGAACGTCTTCCGCTGGTACCTCAACTCGACCACCATGGAGCTCGACTGGTCCAACCCGACCCTCAGCCGGGTTGCCGCCAACCAGACCACCTTCGCGCGCGGCAACGCCGTCATGGAGCTGCCCGAGGCCGACAAGTGGGCCTACGTCATCATCCAGACCGACTTTGGCGTCGCCCACCCCATCCACCTGCACGGCTTCGACTACTCTGTGCTTGCCCAGGGCGCCGGCCACTACCAGGCGGGCGTCACCCCCCTGCGCCTCCACAACCCCATGCGCCGCGACACGGCCCTGCTGCCTGCGGCCGGCCACCTGGTCCTGGCCTTCAAGACGGACAACCCGGGCGCGTGGCTGATGCACTGCCACATCGGCTGGCACACGGCCCAGGGCTTCGCCATGCAGTTCGTCGTGCGCCGCGACGATATCAAGTCCAAGAACCTCATCGACAACAACGAGCTCGAGCGCACCTGCGAGCCGTGGAGGGGCCACGTCGGCAAGCACGACATCAAGCTCGAGGACTCGGGCATCTAAAGCAAGCAAGCACCCTTGCAAAAACATCAACAGCAACAACACAAGCATTCCTGGGCGTTTTTCCTTTTCTTTTGATGACTTGGAATTAAGAAAAAAATGGTGTGGGGGCAGCGTTGCAGTTCCAACAGTGCCCGCCCTGAAGCAGATGCTACCGTGTCAGCGATCGGACCCCCACCGCGCGCCGCCGCAGCCGCCGCCCACAACACACCCACTCACCGGATGGGAACACAGCAACAAGCCGGTGAAGGGATGTGGCGGCAATTCCGTGCCGGCTAGGCTTTGCCTAGGGGATGAAGAAAAAAAAAGGATTGTGTGTTGGATAGGTTTCCTTGCTTGCGCTTTGCTTTGGATGTCATGGCTTGGAGATGAGTTTTCCTTGTACTTGTACGCGCCTCGTTTGTTTGTTGCAGTTAGATTGTTCGTTTTCCTTGTCGAATGCCAAAACACATGTTCGCCTCTACCACCGATCGCCTTGCCTTTTGGTGTCTCGTGAATCGCCTCTCCTTTTTTGCCTCCCTTCTTCCCAGGAGATTGGTTCAAAGTTTCGTCGGTCTATTTTTGTGCCTTGCCCTTCCAATCGCAACTGCCGATACGCGACGGTCGCAAATGGCACCCAAGAGCAGGCCCAACCGGCTACAGCGCAGACAGAACTGCCGTTAGGCGACCCTCAATCCATGTTCTGCCGCGTCTGATCTCCCCTACAGTGCCGGGCGTGGCCACTGCGACCCGACCCAGGTCGTCGGGATGAACGCCCCGCCCATGCTGGTGGACCACATATTTGATTGCACGCTGTAACTCCACCGAAAGCCCACATGACCATAGCGTGCTGCGCGGGGGATCCACTGAATGGAATAGGCCAAGGAAATAAAAAAGAGCCCGCCTCGCCTGTCCCCAATCAAAAGCTGGGACCCTTTTCTGCTTGTCGGTTTCGACGACTTTTTTCCATTTTCGTCCACCCTGCGACTCCACACATCAAGCTCAGGGGCTACATCCGACGATGGGAGGAAGAGAAGTGTGCCGTCCCGTCTGCAGGTGAGATGCTTGATTCTTTTCCCGTCCTCGCTTTCCAACCATGGTTGTTGCCTGATTGAAAAGCCAACCAAGCTTAAATCTAGAGTAGGCGGACGCTAGCAGGAACAAGCAAACGAAAACAAGTTTAAATCCCTCTGCCGGACCATGGTCCGGGCCGCCGAGTAGTTTGTTTCCTCAAGCTTTTTATTTTTCGCAGCACACCCTAACAGAACGTCGTGCTGCGGGAAAAAAGCCCCACGACCCAGGGGCTGTCATTTGTCTCCTAAGCATTCTAACAGCTGCCATGTTTCGGCGACCGGCGAGCGATAATCGACGTGCGCACCGCACCGAATGGATGTCCCGGGACTGCGCTTGCGCCGGCGACCCGCCAAATATCCCTGCCTGGATATTTTTTCTTTCTTTTTTTTTTTCTTTTTGCTGATACCAATTTTCCGACATGAGGCGGTAGGATCAGTGTTCCACCCGCGCTCAGCACGCAGCCGAGCCCGGCTTTCTTGGCCTTTTGCAGAAACCTGGCAAGCGAAAGCGAGGTCGTTTACTTGGCAGTCGCCGAAGCCACCCGGGTTTTCGGACCGTCGTCGCCCAGCCGGCAGCCGCATCGTGGAAAAGAGTGGGGCTCGTTCGCCGAGTGTTCCCAGATTTTGGTCAGCGACCCCCCACGTGGGTTAGCTCAGGTCCACCCACCACCGCACCAGACCCTCCGTCTCAGGGGCCAGCGCCGCATCTCTGCCGCCTAGACGAGGCCAAACCTCGTCTACAATGGCCAAGTGCCGCGGCAGTCTCTGTCATTTTTATCGTACTGACGAGTCCCCGAGGCTGTAACGGGAATGCTGCTCGTGGTCAGACTTTCTGCCGATGAGACGGGCCCAAGTACCACACTCCGGGTGTAGCTTCCAGGAGCAATCGTTCTCCGCCCTCTCTCCATTGTGCAATATCCCACGCGCGTCTAGGCACGCCCACATCCCAGATTATTGTCTCTTGATCCTGCCGTGATCTTGCCCTTCCTCATTTCTCTTTTCCCCGCTATCCTTTGGCCCAGCACCCAGTCGCGGCCGTCGCGGGCTTAACCCTGTAGAGGTCGTGGTGGGCGAGCACTGGGTTGGCGGAGGGGCTCCGTTGCGACCGAGAAACTTCTTTTTGCCGTCGCAGGCTGCTAGCTGACTGCGCCGGGCACAGGGCCGTCAATGGCGATGCCGCACCCAGTGACTCGCTCTGCTCCCGCGATGGCGCGCTCGAATGCGGAACTCGCCCAAGCGGGCGTGGACGTTCTCGGCACCGGCGCCAGGTAGTTCTGCCCTGGACTTGCTTCCTCTCACAGTTTCACTGGTCGTGGTAGCGGGGCGTCGTTGGAGTAACAATTGTCTTTTCTTTTTTTTTTTTTTTTTTTTTTTTTTTTCCTGCGGCTCACCCAGCGCGTCTCGAAAGTCCCCTGGGGAGCGCGTGGTCTTGCCGCTGGCGGGCGTGCCGCGACTGGTCAATATCGGGCTGCAGGAAAGTTTATGGCTTCAGCCCTTTTCCACCGCCACCAGAAGCTTCCAGCCAGAGAGCCCACAGCAAAGGTGCTCCTCCAAGGGAGGGCTCCCTTGATAAGCTCGGCCTGAGACGCAGTCTCCCAATCCCGGGAGCGTGGGCGGTTGGTTAAAGGCTGCGGTCTCTAACCGAGCGTCCACGCTCCCGGGGGGAGGCCCCGGGTTCGAGCCTGGGTAGGGTACGCCCTGCCCAGGCTCGGGCCCGGGGCCTTCTTGTTTTTTGCACCTTTTTGGCCTCCCTCCTTCTTTTATTTCCAGGCCCAGACACGTATAATTTCTGCTTCAGCCGATGGCAGACCTCCCCGCTTGGACTTTACTCACACAACCTTTCGTGCTGCCGGAGCTGGTGCGACACCAAAGGCATTGTGACGTTGAACTGGCATGTCTGTGTGTATTTTGGTTGAACCACTGGACCGGGCTGCACCCTAGTCGCAACAACGTTGGAAGGGAGGGCCTGGAGATACCGGACGCAGCGCGAGAAGGAAACTGCTCGGCCCTCGGGCGTGAGGCGAGGCAAGTGGTGGGCTCGAGTTCGAGATGTGGTCGCTCGGTCGGGGAGAGCAAGAAACGTGGGCTACCTATGCACCTACGCTTGCCAGACTGGCGGTCTCGCTGGGTCTCCCAGTCACTTGAGGCTTCCTGTCAGCTCCTTTGGCCCTTCCCGTCCTTTCTCGCCCCATCTGTCAAGCCACGGCCTTGGTCACCCCCAGCGCTTGTCGCTGTCCTTGGACCCTCACTTCCCCAAGCGCATGCCCCCTAGCCCTGGATGGGGCCATGGTCGAGAAGGATCCTCTGGCCACTCGGGCAGCCTGTTTCTTTTCCCATATCTGGACCCGCGATCACACAGTCGCATGCTTGCACCGAGGGCCAAAGCTGAATGACTTGTGCGTCACAGTTCTTCCCTCGGTCAGATTTATCGAGGCACAGAAGTGCCCAGTTGCTAGCTATCATCGCGTCCCGGCATGTGCCAGAGCCGTTTTCGTCCAACACAGTCACAGTCTCGCATGGCCAAGGCCAGAAGAGGGGTGGCAGTTGGTAGATTCAAGCGAGCCTCGCTCCTACATGTACATATCTAGAGAAAACCCAGTCAAAACTCGCCAAAGTAAATATCCTCCAGCCAACTCGCCCGCCTCCCGCCAAGCCCCTTCCCGTCTATCTGTCTATCTGCATCCATTGGTCATCATAGAAATTTACTGAGACTCAAGGAAGGTTTGTAGGTCTTTCTACTCTATGCATTTTCCGTGGGTACGAGGAAATGCGGTCGAGTATGCAGATCTTGGTGTTTGATGTTTTTTCTCGCAAGCATCTGGAAACACTGGCAGTTTTCCAATGCAAGCACCTGGAAGCACAAGTTGTACTTGTGATAGTGGTGCTTGGGGGGAGGGGGGTGAACAGGATAGTAAAAGACTGTCAGTTGGGATTCGGCATGTGCCGAAAACAAAAGACAGAGGCTACCGAAAACATCCAGATCATCACCGCTGCCTGGGATCGCTCTTGACAGGTAGAAGGTTGTGTGGGCGTCACCCCGTTCGATGCTTTTTGGACTGACCAGCTGCAACGGCGGGAAGTATGTCTGCGATTTCGGTTGTGCAGGAGGGCGGACAGGATAGTATGGGGCTGTCAGTTGGGGTTCGGGCGTAGCCGGCCACCAAAGACAGGGGCTACCGATAGCGTCCGCGGTCATCACCGCTGCCTGGGACCGCTCTTGACAGATTCTGATGGGCGTCACCCCGTTCGGCACTTTTTTGAAAGACCAGCTGCAAACGGCGGGAAAGTATGCCGGGGATATCGGTGGTGCAGTAGGGGAGGGGATGAGTAGTGAGAGGGGCCCCAGCAAGCGAGCGACTCAAGCGAGCGGGGTGTCGCGCGTTCCTCAACCGGGCGCCAGGCAGCGAGCTGCGTGGCCGGGCTCTACTAGCGAGACGGGTGAAGCGGAAAGGAGGAAGTTCAAATAGAAGATAAAAGGTGCTGTGACTGCTGCTCTCGGCAATGCCGGTGTGTTCTTTGATTGTTGTCGTTTTTTGTTGCTGTCTCTGCTGTTGCGAGGGAAGAGAGGTTGAAGGAGAGAAGACGAAAAGGCGGGCTGGGGGGAGAGGAGGGAGGGTCTTTATACACGCGGGCCGCTCGAAGTCCTGCCGCAAATCAGTAAACTCGTGCCAGCCGCGGCAGGGTTGCCTAAAGACGAGAGCCAATCAGAAAATTCTGCGCTCAGTGGGCAGGCAGTTCTGCTGAGCTTAATAGATCTGAATAGAAGACGCGGCGGGGTTGCCTGAAGAGACGAGCCAACCAGGAGCCTCCCAGGCAGAGAACAATACCAAGAGTCTGTGGGGCCTCAACCGAAGAGCAAACAACGCCAGCCAGTCGCGGCTCTTGTGGAGGAAAACCTCCAGCCCCGCTCGAGGCCCGGGACGCCTGAGGTGACGCGACCTGCGAGTCTTCAGGCTTCCATTTTGCTCCAGAGTCGCGTCAGGTCACGTCGAGGCCCGGGCAGGTGCGTACCTAGGAGGCGGACGCGTCGAAGAGGGGTGAGGGGTGGGGATTAGAAGCTCTCAGCAACTAATTGCCTGTTGCCACTACGCTCTCTGGGGCGTCTGGCCATCACTCTCTGCACGAGACACGCCCCAGGTCTGGTGGTGCCCAGGCAAGTTCCGACGGGCCCCAGAGGTGTTGACAGAGCAGGCAGGCCTCATCTCCATGGCCTGGTGCCTCAAGTATCAAAACTGGCTCTAGCAGCTCTACGCACGAGTTTTGCTACCTTGGTGCCTGTGATCGGTCGTCGAACCGATCCCCCGTCTCTATTCTTCTAAGATTCCAAGAACTACCAACAGATGAGAGATGGCAGTGGGGTGATTGGACTGTTGTTCTCAAAATTGCAGTGTCTTTGTAGATATTCAAAATCATATCTGGAGGTGTGGGAGGCTTCACGCAGAGTGACGGAAATCTGACGCTCTTCTGACACTGCAATGACTCAAGCCTACCCCACCACCCTACAGAGCCTACCATCTCCGTTCTCCTCAAACAACTCGCTCCCAACCCCGGTCACGGCGTAAAGCAGCCCGTCCGGGTCATACTTCTGCTTGATCTGGAGCAGCCGCTCGTAGTTCACACCGTAGAAGTGCTCCTGGAATCCTCGTTGCTGAAAGTTGGCCTCGTTCAGGTACGTACCAGAGCCGGGAGTGGCGGCCTCGAGCATCGGCGTGAAAACATCAGCAAGTTCTCTCTCCTTGGCCTCCATCTTTGTCTGTGCGTCCGCCAGTGCTTCGCTACCGCCACCGCCGCCGTAGTCCCATGGCCCAACAACGATGCAGTGCGTGGCCGCGTCGCGCCAGGCCGGCAGGACCGCGTTGTCCGCGACTCTCGGTAAGAATGACGTGTGACTGCTGCTGCTGCCTGACACAGCGCCACTCACGTCGAGAGCTTGACACGCGACAAAGAAGTCCCCGGTGGCAGTGATACTGCGCAGTGCCCGCGTCACGACTACGTTGGCCGCCGGCGTGCCCACCACCGAGCGCGGGATCAGCCGACTCCCCGTGACCTGGCCGGTGCTGAAGATGCCGTACGGCAGCGGGCCGAGGTCGCGCGCGAAGTGCGTGAGGAAATCGGGCGACTGGTGCGCCTCGAAGACGAAGGGGACGCCGCGGCGCTCGAGCTCGGCCAGCAGCGTCGGGCGGAGCAGGGCCGCGACCTGCGCGCCGTCCCTGTCCGTCGCCGTCAGGCTGAACATGCTGAAGGTGCTGTTGGTGATGGAGTACAGGGCCGACACGCCCTGGGCCAGCAGCGGCGGGAACGCGGCGTGGACTGCCCCGACCGCGTCCCAGAAGACGTCGTTCTTGCTGCTGCTGCTGCCGCTGGAGATGCCCGCGTCGCCGAACCGGAGCGTCGCGCCGCCGATGGGGCCGTCGCGGTGCAGGCGCACCGTCATGCTCAGGACCACGGCGAACGTCCCGCCGCCGCCGCCGCTCAGGGCCCAGTAGAGGTCGCTGTGGGCGCCGTCGGGCGTGGCGGCGACGTGCTCCCCGGTCGCGGGCACGACCGCCTCCCACGCCAGCACGTTGTCGGCGCCCAGGCCGTAGACGCTGCTGAGGGTCGAGTGGCCGCCGCCCTGCGCGTAGCCGCCTGCGATACCGACGGTGGCGCAGGTGCCGCCGACCACGCGGTAGCCGCGCTTGTGGGCGGCCAGGTAGGCCTCGACCGCGAGCACGCCGGCGCCCAGCTTGATGGCGGGGCCGGTGTGGTGGGGGCTGGTGTAGTTGTCGATGACCTCTCTTGTCTTGAGGTTCTGCATCCACAGAGACAAGCTCCCCTTTCCAGTTGACTTGCCCAAGTAGCTTAGAGTAATCACGCCGATATCAGTCTCGCTATGTACACGCCGCATCACGAGAGCAGACATTCAGGGACATACTCGTGGCCTGTGTTCTTGATCACCAGGCGAACATTGTTTTCCCGTGCAAACCGGATCCCGGCCACAACATCCTCCTTTCCGGTCACATTGATCGAGTAGCTCGCGTAGTTTCCCAGCTCACAAGGCTGTGACACGGGAGTGTATGGATCACAAGACCTATTTTGGGCCCAGGGGAAGCCAACCTCGGCTGCGAAAGGGAAGCTGGGTGGATTTTTGAACGTCTGTCAGATGTCGTTTCTCGTCAGGTAGAGGAGGCCGGAACCGCATCTCGACACAAACGGGCGTGGCCTACTGGGAAACTGGGAAGTTCCAAAACGTCTTCAGCCACTGGCATGCTGATGCGTTGAAGCGGCCATCGAACATGCCTCCAACGTGGCACACACTGGCGGCGGGCACGGTGGCGGTGAGCCTGCCGCCTACGGTTTCATTGAGCATATCCCATTGGCGGTCGGCTGGCCACGTTACGTCGCCAGGTATAGATTTGCATAGCCTTGCGGCGCACGCTGACGACAAAGCATAAAGAGCCAACAAAGGGAGGGTGCGGCGGCCCATTGTGTTGAGCGGGGATGAGTGGTTGAGATCGAGATGTGGGAGTGAGAAAGGAGAAGAAAGCCAAGGGGCTGGGGCAAGTTCATACGGAAAGGCATAGGCGCTGGGCCACTGCTGCTTTTGGTTCCGGGTCTATCCAGATACCCCCGGCAGCGACTTTAGCCGGAACGGCACCGTTGAGATGGAGTACTCTTGATATTTGCCTATTGTCATGACAATCTCAGATCCGGACTTATATGCGTGTCTATGATTTTGCAACCCAGTTTCACCAATCCGAAGCCCGGCTCAGAATCCGCCGCCTCTAGCGCGGTTGGAAACACTTTAATTTTTCACGCTGCAGCATAAATACAGCCCTTTCCCTCGACGTCTTTCACTTCCCTCCCCTTTAACTTTCCAAATTCCCATCCCGTCCTTTGGCTCCCGTTTCTTTCTAGCATAGCCGCGAGAAGACTGCGTGTGTTTGTGATGACCGAAAACCTGCTAAAAAAAAAAAAAAAAAAAAAAAAAGAACTGTGGCCCCTCATCTTCATTGACCCTTGCATGTTTTCGCATGTGAGATAGGTGTGGTCAAATAAAGATAAGTAGACGAAAATGGGTTCGACGTAGAAAAGAAGAGCCTGCAAGAAACAAGGGAGAGGACTCGGTTTAACCAGACAGGGCGTTGTAGTGGCACCGTAGCCCAACGATTCTGGGTCTAGACTAGCCTAGGTTCTAATCGATGGCACTAGAACGGCGCACCCTCGCACCTTCGACGCACAGTCGGGAGAGATGATGCATTGCTCAGTAAAAAATACTATAATCTTGTCTAATAATGAATGACAACAGCATCGCCTTGTGCATACTAATTACTCTTTCAGGGGGTACCTCTTCCAGCACCAAATCGTAACCACTTTGACAGCCTATTCCTCCAAAACCGTGGTGAACTCAAACATCTCTCGGAGAACCTCAGGCTCTCCGTCACCGCCCTCCTCCCGGTCGGTGCTCAAACTCAGGTCTTTCCACTGCGCGACGAGCTTCAGCTGCTCCTCGCACCGCTGCTTGGTCCAGCCCATGGAGTCAGACCCGAGCGCTACCCGCACCGCCCAGGGCTTCTCAGCCGCTAGCCCCTCGCGCCCGACCACGTCGACGATGCGCGCCGCCGCCTTGGCGACATCCCCCGGCATGTGCCTCATGGGGTTCGAGGCGAACTTGGACACGAGGGCCCCAAACATCGGCCCGTACGCCTCCACGGCCGGCCCGCTCGCGCCGAAGCCTCCCTGTTGCGGGGTCCCCTCGCGCGGCTGGCCCAGGCTGGTGGGGAAGCCGCCGCACTCGAACGCGACGCAGCGGATGCCCAGCGGGCGCACCTCCTTGTGCAGGGCATCGACGTAGGCGCTGAGCCCGGCCTTGGACGCGGCGTAGTGCGACATGAAGGGCAGCGGGGTCCACAGGATGCTGGACGAGGTGAAGGCGATGCGGCCGCCCTCGCCCTGGGCGCGGAGCAGCGGGAGGGCGGCCTGCGTGACGCGCATGTGGCCAAACAGGTTGGCCTGGAACATGGCGTCGACGTAGTCCGCCGTCGCCTCCTCGGCGCTCTTCATGGCCGACATGCCCGCGTTGTTGACCAGGACGTCGACGCGCCCGAAGATGGCCCAGCCCTTAGTGACGGCGGCCGAGATGTCGGCCTGGCTGGCCGATATGTCCAGCTCGAGGAGGGCCACGTCGGCCGTTTTGAGGTGGCCGAGGCGCTGCTCGACCTTGCGGCCCGAGGCGATGACCTTGTCGCCGCGGGAGGTGACCTCGGCGACCAGAGCGAGTCCGATGCCGGAGGTGGCGCCGGTGACGAGCCAGACGAGGGGTGCCATTGCTGATATTTTTTTTTCTTCGTAGGCGAGCCAGCGGCAGTTGCGTGGGTGATAATATGTGGTGGTATTAGTCGAGTGGAGGCTACTACTGGGAATTCAGCGGCTGTCGTGGTGTTGAGGGTAATGTGTTGAGGGCTAGAGATCTAGGGCTGGTGAACCTGCTGGATGATGCTATCGACAAACATAAGAATCTATCATGAGGCGCAGACCTGCATATTTATATTCCGTTGCAGCGGCGCCTGTCGGCGCTCCTCGTCCGCAAATGTCTTGTTCGCCATCTTTTCGTCCGCGACTTTGGTCCGCCTCGGACGAATCCCGAGGCCTGCGGGTTAGGGTCAAGCAATCCTTCAGTGGTCAATTCAGCGGCATGGTGGTTGGGTCGCTGACTCAGCCCCAGCGACAGACCGTAGTTCAGCCGCCAGCCATTTCGTCCGTCTTCGTCCGTCTTCGTCCGTTCTTCGTCCACCTCCGCGATGACGATCCATCAATTGCCTCACGAAGACGATGGCCCCCGCTCCAGCGGCTGCTCCGAATCCCAGAAAACGATTGCGCGAAGGGACTCGGAGTTGCACGGAATGTAAGGCGACTCCATCCTCCGCGTGCCTGCAGCGAGTCCGAGCCTCTCCAACTTGCACCCGCTTTCGGGCCCCGCTGAACGTCACGCTGATAACTTCAACGCCATCGCGGTATTTTCCACCTATCCAGGCCGACGGCGGAAAATCAGGTGCATATTCGCTCCCGAAAATGTGGTCTGCTCGCCCTGCCAGACAAGAGGGTCGCGTTGCGTCGACCAGAGGGACGAGCCAGTGGAGCAGGAGGTCCCTTCTCGGGGTCCCGCCGCCTCCAAGACGAGACAGATTTCCGGCTCCGTGGCCTCCTACCCGCGACCCCGCCAACCACCCCAAGCTTCCGCCTCGGACATCCATCTCCCCGCCGCCGATGATATCGGAGGAGTCAAGCCCCATGCTCCCATCATGTCTGCCATGCACACGGCGACGGACCACGTAACCCCTGAAAACGACGAGCGCCGCCGGAGTCGCCTTGTGGCGGCGGCCACGGCAGAGAAGCATGCTGCCGACGTCTGTCGGGCGCTCCGCTCAGCTATGCCGACCTACGACGAGGTCGTCGCTGATCTGCCTTGCGCGAGGGGCGGAGCGTGCTGGTGGAGGAGCTTCCGGCTCAAAATGCAGACCCTGTCATCCACTCAGCAGCAGCAGCGAGGCGCAGATCCGCTCGAACCCCTGAACCGGTTCGCCGCCCGCGCGTACACGAGCTCCAGCCCAGCCGTGCTGGCCACCTTGGTCGTCGCTTATGCCCGGAGCTTGACCGGGAGCCGCGCCGCGACCACCGCTGATCTCTACGCCGAAGTCGAGAGCCTTGTGCTGTCCGACACGGCATATGTCGCCACCGTCGACGGGCTGGAGTGTCTAGTGTTGCTGGCGTACTGCTACATGGATGCCGGGATGCCGAGGAGGGCGTGGTTTCTGTGGCGGAGGGGCCTTGCTGTTGCACAGATGATGGTGAGTGTCTGAGTACCTCTCGCCACACTCCCCTGATCCATAAGCGCGGGCAAACCGGTCCTCCATGTGCACCGGCTCATAGGCGACTTGATACGTAGGGCCTATATCGAGGGTACCCTACCACTCCTAAGTCTCACAAGCGCATCTGGCACGCCATAAACCATGGCGACCTGTTTGCCAGCCTGGTTCTTGGTCTTGCCCGAGGGTTTCGGGACCCCTACTCCGAGTCGAGATTTGGCCAATCATCTGCTGCGCCGTCACCATCGCCGGGCCCACAGGACGGCACATGGCTAGAACCCTTCATACACGAATGCGCTGTCCTCGCCGGCAAGGTGGTTGATCGAAACGCCTTCAGCCCTGTAGGGAGCATACCCCATGGCAGCAGTAGTTCACTCGCGCACGAGTTATCGGCGTTGAAGCAGATGCCGCCTGACAACTGGTGGGACGTGCCGAACCACCTGCCACCGGCCTCGGGATTGGAGTTGGACCTCGCCGTCGCTGGCCTTCTCCTACAAATCTTTTACTTCCACGTGGCCATGTACATCCATCTGCCAGCGATGGCAACCACCACTTCCGGCCGGACAACAGGCTCGGCCAATGAGACGACCCAGGCGTCGACCAGCGCGGCAGGCTCTGGATCTCGCCCCGCCGAATGTGCCGCGGCGGCGGCGTCGGAACTTCTCCGGCGATATCTGCTTCTCCGGGATGGGCCAAGTCCGGTCTTCGAGAGCAAGACGTCCGACTTTGTTGCCTTCACCGCGGCAGTCGTTCTGGCCCTGTGTCCACCGGCTGAAAGAGGCGCGCCGGGGATCGATGGCGGCTTGCTCGCCCGTGCATTGGGCATGTTCCGGAGGCTAGAGGAGGCGGACCAGGGCGAAGGCATATGTGGCCCCTCTCTCCCGTCGCAGTGCCGCAAGATCCTGGAGCTCCTCTGCGAACAGTCGCCGCGGACCGGGGGAGCAGACGAGGTCCAGGAAGTCCGGATACCGTACTTTGGCAGAGTGCTCCTCAGGCCTGCTGCTGTCGGCCGCGAACAGCCAAGTCTGCAACCTTCCACGGCATCCATGGCCCCGCCGCCGCCGCGGGAGGGGACTGTGGCTTTGGCTGGCCATACGGAACTATCCATCCCGACGCCGCCTGGGACGTTAGGTACGACCACCACGGCCGTAGACTTGCCATCTCAGGAACTTCATGGTATGTTTCAGTTTGGCAGCAACGGAGGCCCGACTCTACTAGAATTCATCGTCGACGACGGAGGGGAATCTAGCGCGACGGGTCACTTCGACATCTTCTCAGCCGATGACCTACATCTATTCTCCGAGGCCATTCCCACGGACCTTAACCAATATTGGGGTCAATGGCAGCCCTAGGAAACGACCTAGAGTAGCTAAGTCAGTGTGTCTGCTGCCGCTCCTTGGGGACATCATGCTGGCCTGGCCATCAATAGCTATCGCAAGGATTGCCTAGCCCGTAACCGGATAGCGGGTAATTATAAGCTAAATATTTTCATAACAAAAAAGCTTTGGGCTTTTTGCGGTTTTCAGCTTTTATAAATAGCAGTTTTTTTTATCTGCAAAGAATTTATTATTAAAAGCCCGCGGTTCCCCCGGGCTCCCTCGTGCTCGTCACGGGAGCCACGGGCTCTCTGGCATCCCACATCATCCTGCTCTTCTTGGAGGCCGGCTACAAAGTCCGCGGGCGGTCCGGGACCGCGAAAAGGCGTCTTTTCTATCCCAGGGCGCGTTCGAGAAGCAGGCCAAAAACGGCGGCGCCCTCGAGCTTGCCGACGTCCCGGACTTCACGGCCCCGGACGCCTATGCAGTCGCGATCCGCGGCGTCGGCGTCGTCGTCAACGTGGCGAGCGACACGAGCATGAGCCTAGACGCGCGCCGGCTCATCGGCGACGTCGTGGCCTCCACCATGGCCCTCGTCAGGCTCGCGGCGGAAGAATCGGTGACGAGGTTCGTGCACTGCTCCACCATCGGCCCGTCTACCGCGTCTGCGAGGAGACGGACCGTTTTGACATCCTGGCGGGCGAGTCGTGGGACGAGCGCGCGGTCGCCGAGGCCTCTATACCGCCGCCGCACGGCCCGGAGCAGTGGCAAGACGTCTGCTACGCCAGCAAGGCCGAGGCTGGGAAGGCGATGTGGAGGATCGTGAGGGGGGACAGGCCCGTGTTCGTGCTCAACTCGGTCCACCCGGTGGCCGTCTTTGGCCCCGCCTTCGTCCGGGGGCACTTGAAGAAGTAGCCCTGGCTGGGTGGTGGCCTTGTACAACGGGAAGCAAGGCGTCGTGCTGGATCGGATGAGGAGTGAGTGGTGGTGCCCGTTTTCCTAAATTGGGTTGAGCGTTCTGACGAACGAGGCGGCTGACATGAAACAAACAAACAGTGCGCCGTGTTTGATGTCAGGGACGTCGCGCTGCTGCACCTGCCCGACCCTGAGGTAGAGAACCAGCGCATCAACGTCTGTACGTCAAAAGTTCAGCTTCAATACGCTCCTCGGTATTCTGCGCAAGCTGCATCACAGCAGTAAATTCATGGAGGATTTCCCAGGAGTGCCGATCGACAGCGTGCAAGGGGAGACGTACGACGACGTGTTCCACTGTGTTTCTGATGAAGAAGTGGGGTGGGAGGAGTTGGATATCGCTGCAGGAGACACTGAGGGAGACGGTGGAGCTGCGAGCTACAGGGCCCTCGAGGATTAATTACAAAGACTGGTGTAATTGGTGCCAGGTACTTTACAGTTTTAGTCGCTGATCTTTAGCACAGCCTTGCCAAAGTTCCCGCCCTGCAGAACGCCCAAGAGGCCCTCGAGGCCGTTCTCAATGCCGTCGGTGACGTGCACCTTGGCCTGGATGCTCCCGTCGCGCAGTGCCTTGGACACCTCGTCGAAGTGCCTCTGACTGTACTCCTGCCTGAGCGACCCGACGAGGAACCCGCGCATCGTGATCTCCTTGCCTACAACCAGGGCGAGGTTCCGGACACCTGTGACTTGCTCGCCGCTGGCCCGGTTGTAGTCGGCGATCTGGGGACACACAGCAAAAAGGAGTCAGCCTTGACCTTGTTAAAAGAAGCGGGAGACGAAATGGGAAAAGGAATGGGAAAAGGAATGGGAAAAGGAAAGGTGGCAGATATATACGAATGCCAACTCACCATCCCACAAGCCGGAATGCGCCCAAACTTATTCATATGGTTCAGCGCCGCTTCAAGGTGCTCCCCGCCAACATTCTCAAAGTAGATGTCGATCCCATCCGGCGCCAGGCGCGCCAGCGCGTCGTCAGGCTTCTCCTTCTTGTAGTTGAACGCCCCGTGGAACCCCAGGCTCTTCACAAACTCGACCTTCTCGTCCGACCCAGCGCTGCCGATGACCCGCAGCCCCTCCCGGATCGCCAGCTGCCCGACCAGCTGGCCCACAGCCCCGGCAGCGCTGCTCACAAAGATCGTCTCGCCCTTCTTGGGTTTCCCGATCTCGTACAGCCCCGCAAACGCCGTCAGGCCCGGCATGCCCAGCGCGCCCAGGTAGTGGGCCGGGTCGAGCCCGAGCGACGGGTCGAGCCTGACCCGCGGCCCCTCCAGCGCCCGGGCGGGCAGGGCGGCGTACTGGGCGACAGGGCACATGCCGACGCGGATCAGGTCGCCCTCGGCAAACCTGTCGCTGCGAGAGGTGACGACGCGCGCGACGGCCGAGCTCTCGACGGGGCCGTCGAGCGCGAACGGAGCAAAGTACGACTTGGTCTCGGGCGAGCGCATGCGGCCGCGCAGGTAGGGGTCCAGCGAGACGGAGAGGACCTGGGCCACGACGCCGCCGTCCGGGCAGGCGGAGAGGTCGATGGGGCGGTCCTCGACGACGAGGTCGCCGGGCTTGGGGAGGCCGTCGGGGACCTTTTTGAAGATGAGGGTCTTGTTGCTCGTCTTGGCCATGGTGTCTGTGGGTGTGTGATGGAAATGCTGTCTCTGGCGGGATAGGGGAAGAAGGGAAAGGGCTACGGGAGGAGCAGTCCGGTGTTTGCCAGTTTCTTTTCGCTTGCCCTGTGATAGTGTTTCGTTAAGCGGGGTGTGTTGAGTTTAAGATATAAAATCTCGACCAAAATCGGATGTCGATTATAAATCCTCATGGTATTCTGTCTCGCGCATTTTCAATGTGACGTCAATTGGGTTCTCGCCAAAGCTGGCCCGAGCTCGTCAGGATTGCATCATCGCCCGTCTCCAATCGGGTGTAGGGTTGTCCGAGTCAGTGTCTCCAGTTCATGTCTGTTGTCAGACCTGTCCGCTGGTGTTGTTTGGTTGGGCGGTGATGGTGAACCTGTGACTTCCCGTTCGTAGGTACCCGCGGGGATACGATCGCGATGCAGTCAAGATTAGGTACCTAGCTTGGTGGGCTCGGTTTCTTCAGATTCCTGCCGAGGCCGGGACAGCGCTCCGTGCATCGCCGAGGTGTTGCGGCGGGGGTGGGGCGTGCCTAGGTGTAGGAGAAACGACGTCCCGCGCCGCTGGGGGTTGTCGACCGAGAGCCTGGACCGCCTCGGCCACCGGCTGGTGCGGAGGTACTCAACATGCTCCAGGAGCAGTTCATGGGGAAAAAATTAGTCCGGGTTGCTTTTAGTATCCAAAATCCAAGTCGCTGACATGAACAATCCGCTTCTCGCCTCGACCCTTGTCCGGCCTTTCTACTATAAATTTATAAAAGGGAAACGGAGTATAGGTACGTGTGGTAACAGGGAAACATAGCTCAGGGGCTCCGAGAATTCCCGGCTGATCCTAGGCCCAACAGACAATATCCAGACTGTTTCTAATCCACACACAGCCATCCCCATTGTATCTAGTATTAACTCCTGGCAGTATATGCAAAGAAAAGGTCGCGAAACCAAGGGGGCTGGTTCCCCTTTAAAGCACCAGCAGGGGGTCTGCATCTTGTATGCAAGGCTAGATGCTGCCGGACCTGTGATGGCCAAGGTCTACCAGGGGAAGTTTGGTGGGAGGTGTTTCTGGAGCCGGGGTATAGGTGGAAGCCGCACGACCAACGGACGAACTCAGTGGCACCGGAAGCGGCGGCGCTGCAGCATCAGATGAGTTCGTCGTGACGACAGCGTTCGCTTTGAACGATGCCAGGTTGTCGTTCCCGTGAACCGATGATGGTTTAGATGTCGAGAACCCCGACGAAGGGATCCGACGCACCTCTTTCTCTGCATCGGCAGTAACGTTGGATGCGGCCGGCCGCACCTCCTCTGGCGGTGAGATGCCCGCAGAGGGTGACGGGGTGTTGCCCACCAGTGAGGACGACGATGACGACAACATCATGGATGCAATGTGAGCGTGAGATGTTGATGACTGCGAGTGCGAGCGAGTCGTGGTCTGAAGCAGTGGCGATGGCGACGTCGGCGGCAGGGGAAAGGTGGAGCTCATCATCAAGGTCGGGCTACCGCTCCCGCTGCCGGCGTCCGAGTCCTTACTCCAGGCCGACAAAGCGGAATTCTTTCGCGCGTGGTTCACACCCAGGAAAGGAGACGAAACGGCAACTGGCTGCACCGCGGCAGGCGAAGCCCACGGCGACGAGTGGTGGGGCTGCACCGGGCCAGGCGACGCCCATGGCGACAGGGGCCCATCAGCAACGGCCGACGCCGACAGCGGGAACGGACCAGGCCGCTCAGACCTCGGGCTACCCTCACGGCTGCTGACCAAACTGGGCTGAGAGCCGCCCCATGCCCGCGACCGGAGTCGCAGGAGCGACGACAGCGTCATGTTGTCGTCGTCGGCCATCATAGCGAGCTGCGCCAGGCCCGGACTTTGAAGGCTGTTGCGGTCGGGTCCGCTCCCGATGGCCGACGGCAGGCCCATCGACATGATGGAGTTGCGGTTCGAGTATTCGGAGCGCTCAGTGATTGGCGTCAGGTTGGGCTCGCGCGACACGACACGCCCGCTGGCGCTCCTACCGATGGGAAGACCGCCCGACGGGCCAAAGTAGCCGCCGCTGGAGTATTCGTACGGGTTCTGCGCGCCCGGGCCGCTTCCGCTGCCCGAATGGTGCCCCACCGGAGCGTTGGAGTAGAAGCCGAATTCCTGGCCATACCAGCCATCCGAATCGTTGGCAAGCGCCGACGCATTGGCCTCGGCGACAATATCGTCGTCGTCCAGGTCGTAGTCGTCCATGTCCTGCGTGTACGGGTCGTCTTCGTAGTAATCGTTGTCGAAGCCCTCGGGCGGCGCCTCAGAGCGACCGCTATGTGGCGCGTCGGACGCGGTGGTGGGGGAGATGATGAGGAGGTCCGTGGGTGGGGGGGGCGGCGATGAGTCTCTGCGGAACTTGCCTGATAGTGCCGCCCGCTGCGTGGCCTCAGCGAGCGCTGCCTGATAGATCGCGTCTTCACTGGAGAGGACCGGTAGTCGTTCCTTCTCACCAGCCCCGCCCTCAACAACCGGGGCGGACGATGCTTCGGGGGCAGAAGATGCTTCTGGCGCAGAAGCCTGAGGCTGTTTGGTCTCAGTGTCGTCGCTGGGGGCGGCAGGAACGGGACCGACCGTTAACTCGGTACTAAGCGAAGTGTGGGCAGTCGATTCGGACACAACTGATTGCGTGGATGGACGCGAGGTCGTGTCCGACTCCCTCTTGGCAGCTGCCTCGCGCTCGGCTGCCCGCTGGGCTTGGGCCTGAGCGAAGGCGCCGGGGATCGGCCGCCCGTACCGGTCCGTATCGTCTAGGTCAAAGATGGACTCGTCGAACGGTTCGCCTGACGGTGCTTCGCCACCAAAGTCCAATTCGTCGGCGAATTCATCGGTGAATCCGGCGTCGTAGTAGAGCTCATCCTTCCGAGATCGGGGTGCTTCGCCTCGCGCCCCCACCGGCTGTTGTCTCTTTTCCACAAACTCGGAGATGAGCGCCGGGGATGTTTGGACACCGAGGGGCGGAGGCTGGATGCCCAGACCAGAGATTGCTTGCTCCAGCTTCGTCGGTTCAGCTAGAATGACGGGAGACGCGGCAAGCTGGCTACCCATTCCAGGGGTCGAAGAATCCTTGGTCACGGCGAACCCAATCACCTTGCCGCTGTCATCCCGCGGCGTGTCCAGCATTGTCGGAGACATGGGGCTCGCTAGCTCCGACACCGGATTGGATCGCTGGAACACAAACCCGGCAAAGTTTTCCTGGTCGTTGTCGGGGTCCATCTCGCCATCTTCGTCTAGCGCCTCATCTATGCCAATCATAGGTATCTCCTCCTCTTCCCCAATCATCGGGATCTCTTCTTCCCCGTACAGGTAGTCATCGTCCTCAGCATCCGCATTGACGCCGGGGATCCTCTCTTCGAGCCCATCATCCTCCATCATGGCGTCATAGTCGAACTCGTCCATGTCGTCGAACCGGGAGTCCCGGTAACCCGGCCCTGGGTCGCTATCTTTCCGCTCCAGTTCCCGCTGGCGATGTCTTTCCTCCAACAGCTTCTCCTGTCTTGCCGCACCGATCATGTCGAAACTAAATCTGGAGGAGGTGCTCTTCATGTGTTTGGGCAGGGCGGCTAGGACACCATCTCTCACGGAGCGGCCGGATGCTGAGGCGTTGCGCGACATCATGCTCCTGGTTGATGACATCTTTCGAGGTAGCTCGTGGAAACTTCCGTCCTCGGAAGTTTTGGCCGACTTCGTCGAGGCTGTTCGAGTAGAGGTGGCACCAGCGTCCTTGGGTGGCGGTGCCGGCGGGTTTTCCTGGGCCTGCGCTTGCTGATCCGGCACTGGCTTCCGCTCGAGTGATATCTTTCGCCGGTGATCGGATTTCACCGGGATGGGTGGGGCAGTTGGTGATACTTGTTTGGCATCGCCACCCTCGGATTCGAGACGAAGCGGAGGATCCAGCTGCAAAGGTTGCGCTCCTCCGCTTGGTTGCCTCTCCGGGGGACTCCGTGCTGGGGCATTGGCCGCGATCACCCCGGGCCTTTTCTCCAGGGCCGGAACTTGATACCCAGACACTGATTCGGGGCTGGCCATTGGAATTGGTGGCCCGTGACTCGGAGGCGGGGAAACAATGCGGCGAGGTCGAGGGGCACTGAAGTCGTGAACTCTTGTGCCCTTGATACGCGGATCATAGGTGGGCTCCGAGTTGTGTAACGAGAGGGGCTCGGGGGTTATGTCCGAGGCATTCTGGCCTGTCCTGCGGCGCATCAACAGTGTAGAGACGGGGTTCTTGAGAAACGGCAAGCTTCTCTTCGCCTTTTGCGTTTCTGCTGCCACAGTGCTGCCGCCTTGGTGTGTAAAGCTGGGCGGCTCCGTGGCAAGTCTTGTCCCAGCTGGTCTCTTTCCGGTAGGCTGGGTGGGGGCAGAGTTAATATCGGTTGGCGCGACGAAGCTCGAGGGAGCTTTCGGCTGCTTCGTGGGAACGGGAGGGGGACGGTCGCTCACGCCAGTGTTGATCGGTGGAGGCGGCGGCTTCGAGCGGGAAAGCGCGCTCTCGGGAAGGGCCGGCGGCGTTGATACCGCGTCGGGCCCCACGTATTGGCCATTTTGGAGGCTCTTGCGGTAGTTCTGGAGTGCCACGCCTCCGATGAAGCCGGCTTCGCCGCCGCTGTACGAAGGCCGAGGCTGAGGAGGAGACCTAGGATCCTTGGGTTGTGGCTGCGGGGGAGACCTCGGGTCTTGGGATGCAGCCTGAGGCACAAAGGACTTTCTGTCAAAAAGCGTGTCGTTCTCGGAGGTGACTCTGGCTATCGGCGGCAGCGTCGGGGGCTCATTTGCAGTATTCGAAGAGCGCGGACGGGTGTCGGGGTGTGGAGAAGGATCTAGCGAGGCCTGAGGATGCTCCTGCGGCTGCGCAGACTCCCAGGAGCCAGACTGGTCGGGGAGCGGCGACGTCGGGTTCGACGGGGCGCGTCGGTGGAAGCGGAGGTGGGAAAGCATGATGGCGGCGGCGTGTCAGCCACGAGGGCTTCGTGTGGCGATTGTTATCTCGGATGGATCATGTATTAGCCGCGTGACGCATGCGTGGAATGCGGCATGCTGTGTGGGCGGATGGCGTCGCAAACGAAGGGATGGCTTTCGGGCAGCGGCAGCGGCCTGGTCGGCGTGCCAACGAGGGCGCGACCGACAGCGAGGAGGGGCCAGATGGCTCCTAAAGAAGCCTGAGACAGCAGCGGCGCAGAGCGGGGTCGTCACGACAGGACTGTGAAGGGCTGGCAAGACACAATTCGTCCAATCCACGCACTCGTACCGGGAAAACAGCGCCGCTCGTAATGGAGAGATTGAATGCGATGCCCGAAGCCGTTGATGACGGACGCTGTGGGGATTCAAAGATTGAACCCAGGGTCCGTGCCTTCTTGGGCTCATTAGCCATCAGCCAAGAACGCCCGCTGCCGTGCCGTCCAATCCTCCAAATCCTGCTGGCTGTGGGGCAGAGCTGGTGTCACGGTCGCGTCGATTGCGACGGCAGGTACCCTGTGCCTTCGCACAGTATTGGCTGCCAGAAGCCGCGCGCCCTCATACAGTACTTGAAACATCCAACACTGTACGTCGCTGCTTTGCCAGTCGTTCTAGCGCCGTTCGGCTGCTTGCTTTCCCATTTTCTCCTGCAGGACGGGGTTCATCCACGGCCCACCCAACGCCCCCGCCAAGCCGCACAATATTCGAGAACCTTTCCACCTGCATCAATGACTTTTGTTCTTACTCTGGTTCGACCACGCTGCTCTAGGACAGATGAAGCACGTCTCCAAACGCCCATATTGCTGTTGATGGCTCTTTTTT